>KN716157.1:368348-378412 GCA_000816705.1 Dictyocaulus viviparus | reverse complement strand
CATATATATATGTGTTTATATGCATTCATTTATACATGTGTATATATGTTTATACATATGCATGTGTACACATAGATATATATGTGCTTACATATATATATGAAATAAGTGCTCAGTATTCTCAACAGCAAATGAACAGATAGTATACCTGTCACTGAGATGTCACAGGGATGGAAAACTCAACAATACTTATTTTGCGCCTACGCATTCAAGTTTAACGTGATATCGTGGAGGTGGTCGATATCGTGGTTTGTGCAGTAGTGACCTGAGTTGACCACTCTTCATCAATTCAGTGCTGTTTGTGTTACTCAGATTTCTATGGTACCAATTCACCGATAACTGAGAGTTAGTATGCTTCGTATTCCTGGTGGGCGGTCGCGAACTGAGAACATCCGTATCACTCCTCCATTGCGCCACAGCGCTCATTATGTTGCGAAGTAGTCTCAATAAATGAGGGATTATTAATGTGATGTTCTGACAAGACAAAATACCAATAGTACATTCTTATTTCCAATATTATACGAACTTTGGCAACACCGCGATTCGTTGATTTGTTGTCGAACTGTCGTCTACGGCGGCCTTTTTCTTATACAGTAATTTCTGCGATACCGTTTTTGTGATCTCTTGTACATTTCCAGTACGGTTTAGCAGCTTTTCGAGGCGTTTACATTTACATGCTTGTACATTCTACAAAATTGGCCCAGATGAACGCTTGCTTGTTCTTAGGATATTCAACGACCACCAGTTTTATTGTCGCGTAATCGTCTCATAACTATCCACTTAAGCTTGGATTTTGATGAGTATTCTTCTGAGTCTCGAGGAGGCGATATATATCGAATATTAAAGTCCTATTTTATATTGTTTGTCTATTCGATAACCGTCCGACCTCTCTATGACTGGTTCGAGTATTTTCATTATGATTGATTATGACGTTGAAAATCTTATAACCTCATCAAATTTCTATCACTATCATTAACTAATGTTTCAAAAAAACAATGTTTTTGATGAAAGCAAATACAAACATAAGATACTGCTTGGAAAGTAACGAGACAAAGCATAAAAAAGTCGATTGTAACAGACTACTTATTTCACTATTTAGTGATAGGTAGGTAGGTAATTAAAAATATATATGATATACAGTTCTAATTTTTACAAAGTTCAACAATAGCGAGAACGACGAAAGAACCAGTTTTAAACATCGGCTTGATTACTTTATAATGTCGTTGATATTCTATGCAATATACCTTCAATCGATTTCTTGGTTATTCACTCAAGCCATTCCAATTCTTGCTAGTAGCTGAGGTAGCAAATACATTATGATCCTCTCAACAGAGTCAAGTGCTCAATCGATTCCTGACTTCTTTTTAAGTTTACGTAGAAATCATACACTAACGGTATGGAATGTTTGTGTGCAAAGATATTAGACATTGTATGCGTGAACTCCATATGCTACAACATCACCGATGACGACCACCTAACCTTCCTCAGCTTAAAACTTGATTAGATGGGAATTTTTGCTTTTTCCGGGTATTTATCCAACTTAATACATCATTAACACTAATCGTTTGACGCTAACGATGAACAAATAAATGAACGATTTCGAAAGTTTGTAAAATAGTACGGTATCTCGTAAACATCAAAATCGCCGTATATGATAATATAATTGATCAAAAATAATTAAAGCATCAAAAATCGAATTGTACGTGTCGCATAGAAGAACAAGCAAAAACTGTAAGTGATTGAATACTACGATATGTCAAGTTGAAGTTACACCAGTGCTAGAACAATTTTTGTTACGAGAGAAGTCTTGAAAAAAAAAAAGCACAATGCCTTCTTCAACTAACAGATCTCACAAGACCATCGTGGTACACAACATTAACGGATGCTCTTCCAACATAGTGAGAAGCAAGCTATGACACTCAATGAACAATCTGAGAATAATGCAAGTCATAGAAACCATATAATTACATAAACCACTATCTTCATCAATAATACGATTTTCAGATCCTTAGAATCCATACAATATTGATCGGATCCTCAGGTAAACTAGAGTAGGTTATGTATTAAAATGGATTTGACTCATTGCCAAAAGTGATATACTGTTTCTCTAAGGTCTATCGAATCGCATGGAAAAAGAATTTATGTTAATAGGAAAATCATGACTATATGATAATAACGGATAATCGACATTGATATTTTCTGCAGTGCTTTAGTTCCATTCAAATATTCCATCACGCCGAGTTCCCTCATTATTTGTCTATGCATGAGTCCGAACAAAAGATTGTGCACTAGCTTAGTCGAAATGCATACCTTCATAATTATACAAGCACCAATGAATTCTCATAGTTGTTTTTTCGTCTAGATTTTTATTAGAGCTTAGTAAACCTCAAAAGATCGTAGTCAAAAGAAATGTGATCGTGATAATTTGTTTATTTAATTACTGCGTTAGTTGATAGACTAAATTGTGATACGTTAATGCGTTAATTGATTAGAAAAATGACCATTATATAAATAATTAGTACGCTTCACAGCATCTCGTATTGACGTATTGATCACAACGTAGCTCAGTGATTCTGCGTTATGACTGCATTTTATACGCTTCACATCTTACTCGACGACTATATCTTTCAGAATTCCATTTATTGTCATGAGTATCATCGTGCTTCATCAAAATCCATATCCAGTTGGAATGGTGGGTGATTTATTGTCCGGAGCATCATGGATTGCGAGTGCGAGGCGTTGTCAGAGCATTGATTCTCGCGTTTGCATGCCGTAGTTAGCCTGCATGCTCTGCTCACATCAATAAATCCAGTACACTCTTTTGCTTGCTCTAATGTTTCCTATTTGAAATGACATTTCTACTTTTCATTCTACAGTTCTTTGTTTTACATTGTCTAAACTACGCACTATGTCATTTCTATTTATAAACGCATTATCTTTTTAACAGGTGTTTAGTTGTGAACTCTACTAAGATTTCTTTATAACTGTTTATTAATACCAGCAATGCAAACTATCGAGAAAGCCCTACATCAGCCGATGCCATTCACCACAGGCGGTCAAACTATTTCTGACAGGTAAATTCTAGTATGTTCTAGAAATGAAACTCCCTCAAACTACATAATTTTTTCCTGTCCAAAGTTTGATCGACTGCTTAATGGTGCTTAATCCGGTATTTTTTGTTTCGAACAATGGAGTTACTGGTGAATTGTGAAACAATGCATCTTTCAAGTTTTATTTGTAGGCTAACTGCTGCTAAACATTCGTTAGCAGGAAGTCAACTTGGGAAAACTATCTGTAAAGCTACAACAGAAGAATTAGTGGCTCCTAAAAAGAAACATCTAGATTGTGAGTTATGATAATTTGTGTTTACTTGAGAATGTTTCTGGTTTTCATAGTCTATAACATTACAAATTGTTGTTAGTATACAACAATTTAGCCACCTTTTGTGAAAGTTTACCAGACATATTCCATATATAGATTTACTGCATTGCACAAACGAACCGAACGTTTCAATTCCTTCAATGGCGAATTTATTGATAGAGAGAACACAGCATCCTAGTTGGACCGTCGTTTATAAAGCTCTCATTACAATCCACAATATTATGTGTTATGGGAATGAAGTAACTTACTTTTAAATTTATATGCTTTATTGACGGTCTATTTGTAAATGCTTTTTAGAGATTTTCACAATATCTGGCATCCTGCAATACCACTTTTAACCTTGGAAACTTTTTAGATAAAAATAGTACGTCAGGTAAAGTTTTTTAGCATCTCATAAAATTATTTAGCTGGTCATTGTATTATTATGACTTTTTTACGCAGGATACGATATGTCTCAGCACGTTCGCAGATACGGAAAGTACATTGGAGAAAAAATTGCAACGTATCGAGTATGCGCATTTGATTTTTGCAAAGTAAAACGTGGCAGGGAGGATGGACTGCTGCGCACAATGCACACAGATAAGGTAATGCTATATTTTTCAAAGATCATTGCCTCATATTAAACAGTATAAATCAATATATATATATATAATATATATGACTGGATGTGCATGTTTATTTGCATTGTATCGTGTTGAATAATCAAGTCAAAAATTGTAATTAAATGACTGACTGTTCAGTATGTATTACATTTATCTATTATCTTAATGAGATTTATGGAAACCATAACAATTTGCTTATGTATATAGAGAAACAGATTGCATGTGAGTTTTTCATCTGAATATGTAGAAATATGATGATTTAGAAGTGTTTTGCTGTTTTCATAATAAAAAGGTATTTAAAAAATGCCGTCGACTTGTGATTTTTTTAGAATTTCTATAGTGTTTTGACTAATTTATTTCCTTTTTCAGCTTCTTAAGACCTTACCGATTCTACAAAATCAAATTGATGCACTTCTAGAGTTCCAGGTACATTCTATTAATTTTCGTGATTTAGTGCTTGATCGAGATTCCATGTTTTTGTAATAAATTTTTATTTCAAAAATTTTTATTGCGACCACATATTATACGGCATATACCACATACGACGGATGTATTTGATTCGACCCATTAGCTCAAACGAAAATAGCTGTTATTTTCTAAGAACACATTCCATTTGTAACGGAACAAAGGGTGCTAGTCATTGCTAAAACTATCTTTTGAAATTTTTGTTTTAGACATAGTGAATAGTTGCAGCTCAGTGGAAAGTTTGTATACACTGGCTTATTGTTTGTTTGATAAAGAAGTGTACCATAAAAAATATAGAAATATAAAATGTAATTAACTAAATCCAGGTATCTGCTAGCGAACTTAACAATGGCGTGATCAACTGTTCCTTCATTCTTTTATTTCGTGATCTCATTCGACTTTTCGCTTGTTACAATGATGGTATTATAAATTTGCTGGAGAAATATTTCGATATGAATAAAAAACAGTGTCGTGATGCTCTTGACACCTATAAAGGATTTCTGGTTAGTTATCTGTTGTAAATTACTAATTTATGACTTCTTACCATAATTTTTTATTTGAGTGATTTTATCTGTAGCAATTTAGAATGCGAAGAATTTTATTGAGGACATGGAATTGAAGCTATTATTTTTCTGATTATGTAATCAGTTTCTTAGTACAATTTCCAATATCTCTGCATAATATATCTATCGTGATCGCAATATGCCCACAGCTTGCATGAACCCAATTTTAAGACTCGTTTGGACAAGGTCTCAGAATTCTTACGAGTTGCTGAATCAGTTGGTATTGATCGCGGAGAAATTCCTGATTTAACAAGGGCGCCAGCTAGTCTCTTAGAGGCGTTGGAAGCACATCTTATTCATTTGGAGGGTGGCCGACCTCCTACCTCTGTTGGTATTAACGATCAAGTATGCGTTTTTAACATATTTTCTGTTCTTATGTTCAAACCTTGTATTTTCATTCCATATTCATTTGCAGTTATGGCTAATGAATTTCAGTACCCTTCTGTCCAAGCTCAAGTGGCTAATTTTTCATTAGTCGGTGGATTTCAAATGCAGCCACATGTTGGAGATGCAGAGCGTAACAGATATATAGAATTAGAAAAGGAAAAGCTTCGTCAGTTTGAAGAACAAAAGCGTCAACAACGATCAGTTGGCATGTTTATTGCTGTTGTTTACCATTATTTAGAAATTTCCTTCGTATAAAGTCACAAGTTTTAACAAGCAATAATTAGAATTAATATGTCACCAAAGCAATGTTAGGTGCTTCGTCGACACCAGCTCTTTCGAACTTCAATCCATTTGCTGCGGAAGCTCTTTCTCAACAAGGAGTTAAGCAATCAAATGATGACCTTTTAGATTTGTTCAACGCACCTACTCAGGTAGCTTACAGACCAAGTTTGTTTATGTGGTTATCGAATTATAGTGAATACCAATTACTTTTTGCGGTGTCATATGTAATGAAAAAAAGCGTTTAACAAGTTTTGTGTTCCCAAATTTTAGTGCGCGTTTGAGTTGTCTTCATCTATCCTACTACCCAGTGTTAAATTTTATTATTTCGAACAGTTAAAAGATTTATTCGTAATTTTTCATTTAATTGCATTTTTGCAATAATATTACAATGTCCATAGTTGTGCTGGGATGGCCGCAAAACTCGGAACCTCAGGCGGAACTCGTACCCGCACTTACAGATATCCGGTCTGCCGTGCTTTCCATTACACCACCGAGGCCCTTGATCTGCAACCACTCTATGCTTCACTTATAGTAAGTGGGTACCATTATTATATTGGGTATTAAGTGGTACCGGATATCTGTAAGTGCGGGTACGAGTCCCGCCTGAGGTTCCGAGTTTTGCGGCCATCTCAGCACAACTATGGACAGTTAAAAGATTGTTTAATGAAGAAATGTGTGAATACTAATAATCTTCAGTTTTATCCACAAACTGTTATGTATTAAATATGTGCCGTAACTCATCGTATTGTATCTCATTTATTAATTAAATGTCTTGATGTTTTATGAACTAAATCAAATCATCTCAATGTTAAAGAATATTACATAAATGAAACAAAGTCGCACGTGGCTGCTTGACGACCATTTGTAATATAAGACCAACTTTCTAGTCAAGTTAATAATTTACTATTATGCATCTTGAAGTAAGAAGTGGGCTTTATCAGGCATTGGAGACTTTTCTGTTGGTAAATGCGAACCGACGAGGCACACCATTATTTGATCGACTGACTATGGTTGGCCTCTGCTTGATTTGTGTCTCTAGATACACTCATTTCCATCAGCGATTTCTTCTTTTCTCGAAAATCAAATATTAAAAAAAAGGATATGCCGACTGTTAGTCATCATAGCTGCAGTCAAACTTTTCAAAAACTTCGTGCTCTGGCTTCAGTGCGAAGAGTATTTACGAATCATTTATTATTTGAGAACATCGAATATGTGATTATTTTTTCAGAGTTTTCATTTCTAAATGCGTGCCACTTCTGTGAAGCATTTTAAAATGCATCGTAGAACATACATAACAGACGATATTTTTGACAAGTACTTTGCAAACCTTCTAGCAAAATAAAAAAAATGATTTGAAAGAAACCAAACTGAAACACAACATGGAGATAAAAGTGAACAATGTAATAATTGGAATCTATAGCTGGTTATTTTCTTTTGAAATCATTTCAACTAATTCCTAGCTTCAGCCGTCTACCCAGCATCATATTGATGCGACGAATCCTTTTGCTCAATATACTGCACCTAATAACTCAAGTCAGGCACCAACTAACGTTTACCCTTCTGTTGGAGCAGGTGGGCTACTTTATTACGCACAATTTTTAGCTATTAGTAAATTATCAAAATTCATTCCAAATAATTTGCCCATAATAAATAACTTACCCAGTTATCTTTTTCTTTCTTGTAAAGTTCGCATAGTTGTAACACCAAAAACTGCTAATTTCGGTTTCACTAGATTTTTAATGAAGAAACGTTATTCAGACTATGTTTGTGAGAATGACCTCTTGCATGTTACTATTCGCTAATTAATTGAAAGATTAAAGGAAGTTGGTCATTCGTCGTTTGAAATTCATTATTCCATTTTGTTTTCTGTTCTTAAGTTTTGTTTTGTGTTTAGCTACTTGTGAACGTTATATTACATCATTGTGGTACATGCATCCAAGGTACGTGGTGAAGTATGCAGGAACGCAAAAACTAAACATGTTAACCTGTCGCATGATGTGAAAATCTCGTATGTTGTAGCGGTTGTAATTTTATAGTTGTGGGTCAGTCTGTACCGTCTTCTACTGGAGTTTCTGAGGTTAATTCGAATGGATTTCAAGCTGATTTCGTTGGCGCATTCGCTGCTAGAAAAGTCGGCGACACTAATGGAGGTAGTGTTGTAAACCTGTCTTGTCGATCACAATTCTTTGAATGCTCAGATGTGAGTGGTAATGCGGACTACCCCCAAACCTTTTTAGGACATTATTGATTATTGTCGATAAAGGCGATCTCAAATGTCATGCTGAATGACTTATCAATTATGTTTGTTAATGTGGTACAAATATTTGTTATATTGAGTATATACGATCGTTACCAGTGTGTGAAAGATACACATTGCGTGATAGCCAATGGACGTCATTTATGAGTTTGTAACCCCGGTGAGACTGAATTCTGTTCTCCTCTGAAATAAGTTTGCAAATGCACGCGAATGATAGTGTTACTGACATTAGTTTTATAGCCTACATGTATAACAACTAGAAGTTGATCTAATTTTCCTGCATTTGTGAGGATCGTTCTATGGGGACTCTTTGCTATTTGGCAGCTGTTTGGCTTTTTTGTAGTTTCTGGAGAAAAATTAATCCTTTTTATACTTGCTAATACATTAAAGACTATATTTTTCTTTATGACGGGGTGGTGTATAATAAGTTTGAGATATCGGTAAAAGTGATCACAATCCGTTTCTCACCGATATACAAGGAACTTCACCACCTACGTCGATGTGGAATTCCAATTTCAATTCTGTATCTGTATCATCTGGTGCTCCTGGAACAGAAGAGTGTCAGTGTGGTTCATTTAATTTTCCTTCTTTTGTATCATATCAATGTTTCTTGGTTTCAGCGTTTCATGTTACCGAAGCGGCGCCTCAACAGACAAATCCAACTAGATTTTCGTCCACTAACTCTTCCAGTACTTATCACTTTTAAAAAGACCATTAACATATTTATGAAAAAATGGAAATTTACAGCAAATAATTCGCCTGTCCCGTTTCAAATCCAACAACAGCAAATGCCCCATAACGTCCTATCAAGCGCAGGTCAATCGCTATCTTCTCGGCCTCAACGAATCTATGAGCAAACCCCTTTCTGTAGGTTTTATTTTGATGTCCCACAATGTTCGAGGTCTATGAAGCTGAACTAGTTCGCTGAAACTGAATGTTTCCTCGAGTAATTCATTGTTAAGTATGAGAAGAAATAAATATATGTTTAGCATAGAATATGGAAAACACATTTAAGAACATGCAGTTTTTCAAATTACCCTACGAGAAATCTTTGTGCGATAGATGTACCAGGCTATCAGGCTCATGTGATGTTTTCACACATATTTAGAACTCTGTGGAACCGGCCTCTATATTTTTTTCCAATACCATATACGCTATACATATGTGCTCAATTACCCAAGAATGAATGCTTTTTTGTCATTTAATCTTTTTGAAGTGTTTTTTCATGATATGGGAGCTGGATTTCCTGTTTTATTAAGGTTTACCAGTACTGAAATCAATTCAGGCATACATACATCATATCTAATATGAGAAGGTACAAGTTATTCCAAATTCCACGCTGTATTTTTGTGCTTAAAAATAAAAAGTCGTTAATGGCATACACTATTATTCTTTAAAGATATAGAATTATTAAGGAAGTCAGTGCATTGGTTAGATTGAAAGAATGCAAATGTCGCATTTATTCTAGTCTGTTTACGATGAGTTCCAAGCTGTGCACTAGTGACTTTTTCAGCTATATCAATCTTGCCTTACAAAGACCAGTGCGGCTGTTCTACGCCTGTTTATTTTATATTTTCATGGCAGCATCAGTTTAAGAAGATTGTAATTTACAGCTAACACAGACGGCAGTTATTCTGATCAGTCTCATTTCTCAGTGAACATGGTGCAACAAGCCAATACCGTACAAAGCAGTGAGCAGTCACCACCTCATGAAAGTACGGAACTCACTGCTGAATAACATTAGGGTGCAATATAGTAGATGTTTTTCGGAGTATCAAGATTATATTATTTCCATTTGAATGTAATGAACGTTCTTCTTTTCATCATTTCAGGCGTACCCTCTCATCAGCAAGGTGTGGTAAAGATATTTGTATGACAAATTGTGTTTTTGTTGTTGTGTTTTGGTAGTTTTTCACGCAGTGCTGTTCTTGTCATTCAGCTGACATTTTAGAATCGCAACATTGTAACATTTCACATCCCACAATTATTTCATGAAGTACGTTTCAGGATCTTTTGATCCATTTACTTCTCAACAAGGACAAGGGCAACCCAAAATAGGAGGTGACATCGATTCTGCTCTATCAAGTCTTGCAGACAATCTTTCGATTTCCGGAAATTCTCAAGTGT
>KN716157.1:356503-368157 GCA_000816705.1 Dictyocaulus viviparus | reverse complement strand
TATATATATATATATATATATATATATATATATATATATGTTTGCGTGTCAGAAAGGCTAGTTTAGCTATTTATGATGTTTCCTCCCCATGTTTAAATATGTAGAGTTAACAAATCGTTTGGCATCTAGACCTACTTCAGGCGTCCTGTGCAATGGGGGGGACCACAGCAGCATGGTCAGCCTCAAGTATCAATGCCCCTTCCTGTAACTGTTCCTCCAGTGGCTCACCCACAGTTGCAGTCTTACGGGGCGCAACCTCAGTATACCACACCATTCGGACAGTACACTCCGCAAGCATATGGTGGACACATGCCGCAGTGGCAGATGCAACCTCCTCGTGGTAAGGAGGCAACCGTACTCAAAATAAAGTTACAAGTAGGATTTTACTTACTTCTACTAATCATTTGATATTTAGTATACTCAACACCGCAACATTCGCAAGCTGCTCCGTCCAATTTTCCAATTTATGGAGGAACTGGAATGGGATACGGCCAAACGAATCAGCCGCATCCTCAACCAGGACAGGATCCATTTGGATTCTAGCCAAATTATTGTTTTCTGATCAGTTGAAAGCAATGAAACAAATTTTTGGAAATTTGTGGAAAATAGATTAGTTATTTGCATCATTCATACATTAGTTTATGCTTTGACTAATAGAGTTTGATTTTAGAGCTTTAGTGTGTAATATTAAAAAACACTATTACACAGATTTCAGCTCCATAGTATGGCATATTATCAGTGAATACTTCTGAATCAAACTGATTCGAATTGTGATGTGTTTAGCATATTTCATACTGTAGATCAGAAAAAAACGGTGGCTCTTTTGAATGCATTTTAAGGCATAATGTAAAGTCGATATCATTCTTTTTGAATAACATTTGACGATTGCAGTTTGCTTTTCTTTTTTAATGTTTCGCCTGAGAGATATTCTTAATTTTCATTTTGCCCCAGTTTTGAAGAAGCTCGTTCTCCATTCTATTTTCTTCGGATTTTATGATTTGTAGTACCTGGTATAACTTATTTATCATGCCCTTTCTACTTAATATATTAATTGATCACTAAGTTTTGTATAACATTTGGTCTCTAATAAATCAATTGAGTTATGATACCGTCACGACTATGACGACTCCGTGGTGATGTTTATCTTCTTTTTTCTTTGTACGAAATTCGACGTATGTTTAGTTTTTTCCTAGAACTTCTACTAAAATTCTATGGATATTTGTAGTAAAGTATTCCCACTATTTCAACTGTAATGAATTGATTTCACAATGATCTAGTGCAACGGGTAAACAATTTCCTCAGTTCAGGTTAACATTAGAGTTGTCCGAATCTATTGATCAGTTAGAACGTTTATGTTTAGATTTCTTCTTCTTACGTTTTATTTTTTCTGTACTTATGATTCATGTCTAGATTTATGTTTGTTCGAATTTTACATTATAAGCGACATGTTAAACTACTAATACTAAGTAGTTCTAATCCGTGCAGAGTAGAACTTGAGGATGACAATGACGTGTGATTTAGAGGATGATAATGATGTAGTACGTACTACGCAAATGAAAGATGAAGTTGAGGCTTGTATTCGTACGTATTTAGTTCATATCTACCAAAAAATAATGCTGTCTCGAAATCCTATGTTAAAGTTTCAAGAATCAATTAAACTGATCTCTGGAAAAGGATTAACAGGTTTAAAAATATCATTGATCTAGTGGTCTAATTCTGAGCGGAAAAATGTATTTATGCACATAGGTTCTAACAATAAGCATTCACCGTTTGTCTAGACTATGTGTCATCCATGATCTTATCAACTGAATCAAATGCATCGGTAATATAACAGGCATAACCTGAAACTTTATAACGAACTAATTTGACTTTCGAGTATTCCCCTTAACGTGTTAATGCTTGGATCTATGGAAACTGAATTAGAAGCTTATGAAAATACATGGTGATCTGTTTGAGGTTATCAAGACGATGGAGAAACATTGGTGTAAAGAAAAAAGAAAACGATGGTGTAATTAATTCTCCCGAAGAGATGCGCCACTCATCCAATGTATCGTGATGTTTGAATAGTGTTGTATTATTGAATCGCATCAGAGGGCTAGCCGTAGTCAAATTAGTGCTGCTTACTTTCTCTTTCTTACCTCCTAACCCACATTCTGGTACCAATTCACTAACCTCTGAGATACTGAAGGCTTGGTTTGCTTTGAGCCGGACTCGAATCCTAAGAATTCATTTTCTTGTTAGTGATATTACAGCTGTATATTTGATCCATACAAAACTTATCCTGGTATTTTGGTTTCCATGTAAGTAATTGAGTGCTTATAAGCAATTTAACTGGAATAGTGCTTCTTATAGTATAGTTACGAAAATGCTTTTTCTTACTAGAAGTTTACAAGAAAATCTTCACATGTTTACTGCAGTTGGGAATGTTTGAACTTGAACTTGAAAAGAACACGATCGTGGACGCTGCACATTTCCGTTGTTTTGCAGTCGCGCTTCTCATATTGTATGTAAAGCAGCATCTCTTCATTTTGATAACAAGCTTTCGCTCAATAACCAATAACCTTTTCTCACATTGTTATTGTAAGACTTATTCTCTTCAAAGGAAAAAGTGGTATTTAATGTATAGATGAATTATTTTTGAAGAACTCTCGTATGTTGGTGTCAGCTCATCTCTTTCTAACATGTGGTTTCAAGAGCTTTTCAGCAAGGTTATCGTCAACGTATGTAAGTCCATGAAATCCTTATGAAACCTAACATTTCGTTTCAATTCTAGCTCAATCTTATCCTGAAACACCACTGTCAAAGCACATTTGTTTACAGTTGAGCTCACAGCTAGCCGAAATACTGAAAAAATGGCCAGGAGGGCAAATTAACATTACCGCTGCTGGAGATGTTGCCAGACTAAAGTTGAATAGACCGGAAAAAAGCAACTGTTTGTCAGGAGAGATGATGTTGCAACTAGGAGAAAAAGTGAAGGTACAGGAGTTACAATTTTGAAGATCTACTAATTGAAATGTTTGTCTACTGATATCCGATCCAAAGGAATGATTAAGTTTTTGAGGAACTAGCAAACCTTTCATCATGTGCTGTATTGGTTATTGAAGGAACCGGACCCTCTTTTTGTAGTGGCGCAGATCTTGGATTGATTGACCAAGTACGTATAACGAAGTGCCACTATTCCTTCAATAGTGATATCGAAATATTTTTTTTTCTATCAAAAACATGGAATCTCATATAGTATTCTGTATGTTACACTTATAACAAATAATGATTCAAGGTTTTGGAGACCTGAGATGTTTTAAAAAAAAGAGCCTTTTACACAATTAGACGTTATATTTGCCTACAAACTTCAGTCGCGCTTGAAAATATACCTCAATTTCTGGTTGTATTCTTCAGTGTTGCCATATAGTTGTATCATCTCCACAAAAGCTTTCTAGAAGATTAGATCAAAATCGTGACTAGTTTCAGTTTCATACTATACATCTTATGATCTCTTTTTTCATCTGAAGAAGATAAATCGCAGTTTTAATTGTTTATTTGTAGCTATGTTCCTCTTCACTTGGATCTGACATGTTCCATTATATGTCTTCGCTGTTATCAGCCATTCGCTCTTCTCCTATGGCAAGTTTTTGTGTTAAATTATGAATTGAATATGAAAAAGAGAATTATAGAATTTAAAAGCGTCAATTTTGCTAATACGGCTAAATGTGGTCCTAAAAAGAAGTTTTATGTTAATTTTTGCATGGGATTGTTTGAAATATTCACGACCCCACAATAGATATTTTGCATTTTGTGTGACACTAAATAACAACCACTTATGTTTTTTCCGCTATTTGTCTTTTCTGAATAAGAAAATGTGTTATTTACAATTATGAACTTACATGTGTCTATCTCTCACTCAACATTGATCTTCTTAATACGCCTGAAATTATGTAACAAGCTGCCATAACAACTTTTTTGTTTTTTGTGAGCATTGGAAGTAAGTGAAGTCATGTCTTTAAAATGGTAGGTTTTTTTAAAGCAATGAAATAGGTAAGGATAATTTTGGCATGATTTGTTTTGAATTTTCTAAAATATTTTTATAGTTACTTCACTTTACTTATTATTTTTCATTACTTTTCATCTAATGGTTTGATTGTTGTTCAGAAATATCACGTAACCATATTTGAATCTTGATTAAATTGTTGAGTAGAGAATACGAATGGTGTTGACGACTATGGATATAAATAGCTTGTACGATCTAGAAATTTCTTTTTGAGCATAAATTGAGTCCAGAACGGTTTCGTTACTCGTAATAACCTTTTATGTCGTTTCAGATTATCAACATAGAAAATATGTCTAGGGAGAAATCAAGTTTGTAGAAAAACTCAGTAAAGCCATTGCCATTTGACTCATAGAAAAGAAAGAAATATGGACGAGTCCATGGGCACCTCCTAACTTTCTGAATAAAACAATGAAATTCATTTTGTAACCGTGTGCATATAGAGATAGCATTCCGATTTCTCACCTGCGACTTTTCTAGTTAGTTACCTAACGTATTACTCTAAACCAATTTCTACTATACCATTGCGTCGTTTTCTTGTCTAATCATTATTGCTTGTTAATCAATCGAATTGAAATTGTGGACTTCATGTATACTGGACTGTTAATTTAACAAGCTTGTTCATACATTTTGTCATCTCATTGGATGACAATTGATGAAGATTTTTGATGCACAACTTCCATAAGGAGTTGTTATTCTTTAAAATTTTGTTTTATTTCGTTGAATTGATGAAAAGCTTAACTACCGATCAATGTAATCCTTCAGATGAGTATGGTTTGTTGTGTCAATATTGTCTTCATATATAGGCTTGTATTTTATAGGTGAGTGTTGCACGTCTACACGGCCATTGTCTAGGGGGAGCAACAGAGATAGCGTCATCTTGTGATCTACGTGTAGCTCATAAGGATGCGAAAGTATGCCAATTTAATTCTTCTGTTAGTAGTGTATATCATGTGTTTCGTTTTTTTTTTCAAGATTGGATTTCTGCAATCTCGAATGGGAATAGTCCCGTCATGGGGTGGAGCAGCTTATTTAGATTCTATAATTGGCAGAAGTGCTGCACTTCGCGTCATGACAACTGCTCCAATTCTTACTGCTGTTGATGCTAAAAGTATCGGTTATGTTGATGTACTGTATGACACTGAAGATGATTTCGAGGTAGCTACAATACTTTGGTACGTGCTTCTACATACATTACTAGTACATTATTTTGTAATAGGGCGGCGTAGCGCAGTGCTAGGAGAAGCAACAATAAGAGCAACAACATGCTTGAATGCAGTACGTGTGTCCCGGGTTCTAGTACGTCCTGAGGCAAACCAAGAACTCTATTACTAGGAGGTCTAAGAATTGGCGCTAAAAAATGGAAATGTGGCCAACACTGATTTGGCAATAGGCATAATAGCATTATTTGGGAGGACACTCTCAAAACACTAAGATAACACCAAGACACTCATTGAGTGGTGCATCACCACAAATAGACAGATTGCACCAGTGCTTATCTTTATCTTACAAAATCTTCTATTTTCAAGTGATCTAACATGCTGAGTCCATATTGATTACCCCTAGTACGTCTCTCACTGAAACTTGTTTTTTTGTTAACTTCTTTGGTCGACTCATCACTTTGATGTAGTACTACGATGTTATTCAATTTGAAAATCGTCGTGTCATGTTTCCAATATATACCTTTATTTTAGAAGTTCGTTTCTTCGATGACGAAAAATGGTGCGGACGTTTGCAAAGCTCAAAAAGCAATGTTAAACGCTTACAAACATGGTGGTGATCCTAACGGTTAGTGTAGATGCTTCTTTCTCTTGATGCTTTATATCATGATCGCCATAATAAGATAATTGTTGGCGTTGATCAATCCCTTGTGGTGGGATGCGCCTCCGCATTCATGTTCAACGTGATATCGTGGAGGTGGTTGAATGCGTGCCTGATCTATACACTGACTTGAGTTGACCACTCTTCACCATGTCAGTGCCAGTTACCTTACCCAGATTCCTCTGGTACTAATTTACCGACCCCGGAGGGATGGCGGGCTTGGTAGGCCTGGGGGGCGGCCACGAACTGAATCGGCCGGCGTGTCACTGCGGCGCCTCCACCACTGAGCCACTGCGCCCCCCTCATGATCACCATAGCCTCAATTAACCTCCAAATATTCGACTTTAGCAGTCATTCGATCTGTCTGGGGAAGTGACGCACAGAAAGCAGCAATTATTAAACAGATGAGTGCTGTAATGGATAAGAAAGGATGAATAGTATGTAAAATATTTAATCATTTTAGTTTTGTGTATTTGTTTATCAATCCATGCATTTTCTTCCATATTATTACTTCCTAAGATACTTATATATTCATTACAATAGTAACTAACAAAAACTCGATTTCCCTAGCTCATTTTGTGTACTTGTGTTTCGCCAGCAGTTTTTATTTTTACTGATACAGTAATCAAGTTTTGAAACACTGTATCTGTATCGATCTAATGTAGAAAAACTGTTGGAAATGGTAAGAAAAACAACGTCTTCTAAAGAGTTGTTCGAAAACCACCTGAATATTAATAAATAAACAAGTAAACACGTATTGTTTAGTTCTGTTCAGTTTTAATCTATCTCACATCCCAAAAGAATGTACTTTCATTGGGTTTGTTGTTATCTTGTTTGTTTCCCAACGGCTGTTTTAAATCGTTGATCTATGACAAATGTGGAAGAATTATGAACACCATTTATTATTTTCTAACACGGTAAATGCCTAAGTTATATCTCTGCATTTCATTCAACTTCATATTTCGTGAAAGTAGGGCACCTAAAACGAGAAGATATGCGACGCTTTGAAGTAAAAGGAAGCTTCGTTTTATTTTGAAAATATTCTATTACATTCATTAAGTCGGCTGTCTTCCTTACTCTTATAGGAAATGCTAACAAAATGGCCTACACTAAGTGATATTCCTAGTAAACCACTTAGGAAGATATCAGCACATTATCGCATGCGGCCAATTTATCATATTCGCCGTCTGTCATCGATCTGTCTTACTTCTCACTTTCATACGTTTTTCAAACGTTTCTGACGATTAGCTTATAGGTTTTAGCCAGGTTTTTAATAAAAAACAAGTTATGGAGGAAGCCTTTTTCTTAAGCTTATGATTCGGTCTAGTGTTGGAACGGATAAAAAATATCCACAGTTGTGCTGAGATGGCCGCAAAACTCGGAACCTCAAGCTGGACTCGTACCCGCACTTACAGATATCCGGCCTGTCGTGCTTTCCATTACACCACCGAGGCCTTTGATCTGCGACCTCTCAATGCTTCACTTATAGTAAGTGGGTACCATTACCAGCACTCGCCCGCTAACGGGTACGATCTGGCAAGCCGATATCGGCATTACATCCAGTTAAGCTGATAACTGCGGGATAACCGAAACTTTAGACATTCGTAATTTCTATTCAGTTGCATTTATTATTATTATTAATTTAATGGCCATCTCAACACAACTGTGGACATTATAATATCATTGCGAAAATGCAATTAAATAAAAATTACGAATATGCATAAAAAATAATTTCAATTAAGGTAAATCGTATATGGACTGTTCTAGTAAATATTCACGTAAGCGCTTTTTGTGACCATACAAGATCACATAAGTCTTCGACCGTTAAAAACTCCTATCTTTAGTTTGGTATTCATTATTTTCGAGAAAAAAATAGCTCTTTATAGATAAGACGTAATTCACTATTTGCAAATAATCATAGCGTAAGTCGACCAAATATGTTGATGATGATTGTTATGGAATGAAGACGTGACGTGTAGTGGATGAGTGAATGGAGTTACGGTAGAGTTCATTCAAATGCCATTTCATTTATTTTCCGTGAATCAAAGGTACGATGTTTCACCGGGTGATCATGAGAAAAATTGTGTACACAAAATAATGGTTGTCATCGGAGTAAGCGGTTTCCTAGTAATTTTGATTCATGGTAGATCCGTTTGTTTATCATGTTATATTGATCTCGTTCTTAGCGTTTTAATGAGGTCTTTAGGAACTCAGGTTTTGATCACGATCCGCATCACGATAATGTTACAAGATTGCATGATTTGAATACTGATGAATTTAAAAATTGACTTTTCGTAATAGCTGCTTGCCATTTGATGTGGTCTTTAGTTTGTACTATGCTGTCTACGACATCTACCTTTACTTGTAATTTAAAGGAATGCTTGTAACCTTGTGTGAGTTAATAGCTTATAATTTGCAAATAAGTAGTATGTTTCATATTGTTAAAATTTAGTTTTAAAAGCCTATTTTAGCCCTTTAACCCCCGTCATCATTCGGCCAAAATGTTTGATTTAGAGGAAAAAAACGAAGTAGAATGTTATCGACAGAATGTCGAAAAATGAGACCACTATGTTCTTGAGCAATTTCATCAAGCCGCTATTGTATCTAAGTATTCTTGGACAATGGTTAGCAGAAATGGAAATACCTCTTGTGTTGTTGAGCGTTCCAAACGCATATCCTGCAAAAAGGACTATTGTGTGCATGCAAAAAAAGCGTATACTATAGCATAAAAGAAAAGAGACGTATACTTGGTGTTTGTTGTGTGCCGGAAGTACTACATTGAACCGAACTGATAACGAGTCATCTACTATTATCTCGCGTCTTGGTTGTGATTTTCTGATTTCCCTGTTGTTTGACTTTGGTTTTGGCTTCACCTAGAATGGTAATTTGTCATAATAAGCTCTCTTCAATGGGATCCTAATCTATGAATTAATGTATTGGCGAAATAATTTACGTAGGAATAGTAAAATTATAGAAATTCATTATTTGCTAAACGCAAAATTGAAGCATTTCCTTCTTGTTCATCAAATTTCTCTAAAGTGACGTGTGATATTTCTTCGACTTATGAAAAAAAATTCGATTAAATGTTGACGTTAAAATTAAAACTAATTGATTCATGCTATTGAACTAAAAATTCAGAACTCAAAATGCTTTGAGTTGTAGCGCGTTTTCTGCCATCATTTCTCTGCTCTCAGTATGTACTAATATAAACAGCTTTGAGTAGTACTGTCGGAAACCAAATGAGATTCATATGCCAGATAAACGAGAAGGCAAACCTTATTGGTACATTTTTGTCCAATGATATCAAAAACAAGCTAATCTGTTACCAATCTTCTGATAACCGACCTATCCCGTCTACAAATCTAATTTCGTTGCGCCCTTTTTAAGCTTCTTTAATGTTCCCCTCAAACTCTATTCGAATGTGTCGGCTGCTTTTCTACAGAAGTACTATGTAAATTTGTGGAATAAAATTGAATTAATATTAGATCATAACTGTTGGTGACGTAGACTACAAAAAATGACACGTACACACCACATGGTGGAAACGCCGAAACTGTTCATCATAAAAATGTTCTTTTGCCGACTTTTGAGTGTCATAGATATCAACACAATACATACCACATTTAAACCACCTCAAAGAGGTATAAATATTTTCAGAAATCTGAAATTATGTAACGAAATAACTTACACGATTTAGATATTGAATGAATTCACATGTTAGAACCAATGGTAATAGAAACATGCTATAAAATACGACTACACAAACATTTATTCAGCTTCTTATCACTGGATCACCAAAAATGGATGATAAGTCATTATCCACCATATCAATAATATCATAATATATAAATATCTATTATCTTTTTATAAATACACCGTCAACATAGCACAATTTTTCTATCTAGAACAAACAATTATATTATAATAACCAAAGGACAATGATTATATACATTAACCATTACAGATTACAACCCGTCGTCTAATGTAATACTGTTCTCATACATACTGAATTTAGTTGAATAAAGAATTCATGCAATTAGTAAAATATTAAAGTAGAAACTTCTAATAATAGTAACAGAAAAATATCCTGAGCACTGAACAAAAATCGATAACTTTTACATCGTATGATTTCAGTGTCCGTTAAGAAAGTGTACATTTTGTTTCTTCTAATAAGAAGAGATCTGCTTGACTCAGCAAATACTTCCTCTATTCTAAGTTCTACGAAAAAAGAATGAACAAAGATCATCTAATGTTAAAAATGAAATTTTTGTTAATATTGTTGATTTGTAATACATTAACTTTAATACATAGAATTCTATTCGCTTCATATAATTTCTTTTTCTCTATATCATAAAAACACATCGACATCATCACAAACAGAAACGTTATGACGATTCTGATGACCTCATTTGAAGTATTCGTTGATGAGGTAGATAGGGAACGTGGCGACTCAATCATCAGGATAAATAGCTTTCAACCACGGTTTCGGTATATATCTGCAATAAAACTAGTGCAGTAATGAAGATATTTCGTCTCCATACGAAAGAACTCCATAGAACTTAATTTAAAACTTCAACTAAGATAATACAAGTGGTAAAAGTTCTAACGTACTAGTTCTGTACAATATCAAATTAGTTCTCATGCAGTAATTCAACGCGGTAATAACGAGATGTATTATACGTTATATATTTGTCGAAAGTGTTCAATATTCCACACATCATGTGCATCTCAACATTTATCAAACTTCACTACTTAAGTCAAAACAATAAAAATTATGCTAGCGAAATAAAACCACTTTGTGAGACGAAAGTTCAAAAGAAGGAAAAGGAAAGTTTAATGAAAAGTTGAATAATTAAATTCGTGTGATACACAATTTGTATAGGATAATAGGATTATTCAAGTTAATACCTATTAAAATGGGAGTGGTCTATACAATGACTTGAGGGTACCAATCTGTTATCAAGTCAATACACCTTAGAGTATTCTGGTACCAAATCACTGACCCCTAAGGCATGGACGGCTTGGTTGGATAGGGGATGCCACGAACACGTGCATATGGTACCAGCCCAGCGTATAATACGCGTCCTCCTAACAGTGTGCCATGCTACCTATAGCTCTACGTATCGATTTGTGAAACATGAATCGATGGATTCGTTTGAAAATCATCTTCGACAAAGTCTCAATAATCCTAGGCCAATTCTATACTATTCTTTCAGCACATTGACTGCTTACGCTACGAATCGCTCGTACACCGTATAAACTAAGACGTCTAGAACATAAAACTATTTGATCACCTTTGTGTCTTTTCATCGTACTTTTCCATGTAGTTCTTCAGAAGATTGTGAATAATTTGTCCTCCATGCAACTCAATATTATCTTGCGCGATATAGCCAAGCTGCGGTATCATACGATCTCTGGCGTCTATCAAAACGGCATAATTAGGATTATTAGTCCATTCCTGCAAGAGAATTAAACTAAATATTGATGAAGAAAGGCAAAATTAACATGTACCCTACATCATTTCCTTTGTGCACCTGCTTAATGAATTCTTCTGAAGCTTTAGCTTTCAAATCCCATCCGATTATCACTGCTCGATAACTATGAACCTGAATATATTGCATATATAGGACAATATTTATTAATTTGCTAAATTTAATCCTGCAAGTAATTTGAAACGAAGAGCACACTAATTAGACTTTGATGGACTGACATACACACGTGTTTCCTTTTTTGGTTCACCTGGATCACCTGGATCACCTGGATTCCCGTTGATCATCGACTGAGTCGAGCG
>KN716157.1:311686-348544 GCA_000816705.1 Dictyocaulus viviparus | reverse complement strand
TCTGAATCAGATTAAAACAACAAATGACCCAATTATAAAGTAACTGAGAAAGTCTTCATTTGTTGAGGATTGATTGGTTGATAAAACAAAAGCTCACGTACAGTTACATTATCATTACACTCTCACCATAACATTCCCTAGCTGATCTTACCATCCTTTATGAAAACAATAAATTATAGAAAGTGTAACAGCGTAGTACATCATACCTCTGTATGTAGTATTTCATGTCAGAACTTGACGACGGAGATAGATAGTACTGTATAGGTACTACGAGCACTAAAACCAAAAAGACTATACCAGGATGAAGATCCATGTGTGAAGTGCACTGCAATTTTTTACTTTGCACTCAACCAATAAACATCTAGACAATCTCGCCTTCATCCCAACTGATTTAAAATACTAATATCATACGTCTAAATCAACAGAAGAAAGGAATGGTTACATTGATTGGATGGATAGGGCATTGCCACAAGGACATAAAAAACAATACCTTGTTCTTCAGAAGAAAATAAAACATAAAACATCGAGATATTTAAGCCATGTTTCGCAACAAAACTCGTAATATAATCACATTTGGATGAAATCAAAACAAAGGCACATGTATTACAAGAAAGAATCGATCTGAATGTAAACTACAACCAAGGATTCAAAATTATGATTCTTGATTGGAACTGTTCACAGATCAAAAGTGGTACCAACTGAACAAAATTAGGATGGAGAAAATCACATTAATTAGTGGATAACGCTTTGGTTTATTCATAGAAACATTACATTAGACTTATAATTACGAAGCAAAATGATGAGAAATCAAATAAACTAGTCACAGAACATATAGTTTTAGCACGTGATCAATTGGAATCATGCTTCCAGTTCGTGGACAACGTACCATATTGTCGACCTAAATAGGATATCCCACTTAAACGATTTACCAAGAAACTTCGTCATTTAGTTTACACTTAATTATAGGCCGCATTGTCTTCTAGGAACTATCAGTTTTATGAAGAGAAAGTTATTTATTAGAGTTTTATAAGTTTTATATCAAAACCTAAATTTTCTTACCAATGTGGCATATAAAATATGCACTCTTACTACAACTTGACTTAGAGATCCTATCTCGACATGGAAACCTAGCCAAGATTAAATCTATCAAGAACTGCTATCGTCTTGATGAAATAGTGTGACAAATAGACACATCCGTGATCCATAAAGGCCAATCACTGCCCGAGGTTGAGATCATAAAGATGCCTGAGCAGGGCTACCTAGGAATCCATCAGTTCATGTGACTGAAGCTAACCAAGCAAAACATCGCGTTCCAGTGACATCATGTACGCAGAGAACTACCAATATGTGCGACAGTCACGTAAGAAAATAAGTATAGGATTGCTGAGGCACTACGCATGATCATGGGCCAATGAAAATTCAAAATAAAGTATAGCTTTGTAAAGGAATGATGCACTATTATAAGCCATGTTTTAAAATAAATCAGCATAGAATAACATGGTTTAGGAAAATATTAATATACTCACGAATGCTTAGCAAATTCATGAACTTAATATATACCAACTAGTAATGAATAAGAGATATTATAACCTGTAATTCACGTATAGCTTTTTCGCCGTAAACTCTTCCATCAGGCATCATCATTGGATGATTCTCTTCATTTAATGCCTCACCAGAAAAAGAACAGATCAACCTAAAAAAATGTCATATTTGACAATCACAGGTAATTTTTTCGGAACGGCCACATATCTGATATTAAACATACGACTAGAAAAAATACCGTGAATTGACAGTATGGGCATATGGTAGGCCTTCTGCCAATGCGTAAGCACAGGGCTGACAAGTTGGGCATTTTTCAACTCCTCCAGGAGAGCAATGTGGTGTTTTGTAAGCACTTAGACCGCATTGAAGACACATTGCAAAAACAGATTGACGTGGAAGCTGAAACGTAGAAACTCACTGATATTCAATATTTCATTCCATATAAACCAATATAAATCAAAATAACCTGGTACAAAGTGAAGACTTCTTCACGAAATAAATCAGCTAATGCCTGCCAACGATGTGCGCCCAAGAGTTCCTTGTATGCAGGTACTTCGTTGTGAGAACGCAACGCAATCAGACCCATCAACTGAATTACAAAGCAAGAATAACCAATTGAGTTTTGATAGAATCTATGTATTACTATAAATTATACTACATTGTCTGTTTAAACGTCATGTTATAGACAACTAGTGCTTTTAAGCCAAAATAATGAGTGGTATTAGACTTAATAAGTTCAAAAATTTCACCTTCATTGCATCACTACACCATTCATCTTTGGACGCACCCAAATGCTTCCTTACATAAAGTAAAGCGTCTTTTACTTTATTATCGCGTACAAGTTCAACGGCGTCCTATATGAGCAGAGAGATAGAAATATTTTAAATAAACGAGAAAATCAAATATACAATAGCACAACTTTGAAACACCAGGAGTGTAAGGATTGATGAAAGTGGAAAAAACGTTAGTTAGGAAATTATATATATATATGCTTAGCAAAAAATGGCAAGCTTGGATAACAATCTCACTTGAACGCGCACAACTTGTTCCAATTTGCTATTCATCCGTCGCAATTTTGATCTGTGTTCTGCGATCCACTGCAAACATGGGGCGATATCCTTATTGATCAACGAACTTATGACCTATGAAAATTTTAGCTTGAAATACATATATCTCAAGTAATAATTCTTTTATACTTACGCGCTGCACCTCAGAGAAAACCTTCAGATCCACCATATTCAAAATATTCATTTCTGCTGCCAAAACTTTAGCGCTTTCAATATGACCACATCGTAACATTTGGACACAAATGAGTCTTGCAACGTGTTGACGATCTCGCTGCCATAATTCGAGCTCTCTTTGTCCTTTTTCCTTGGATATATCCTAGAAAAGTCATAACTACACATGTAGAAGAATACCACTCGCTGCCGTTTAAGC
Organism: Dictyocaulus viviparus; assembly: GCA_000816705.1. NCBI lineage: Eukaryota > Metazoa > Nematoda > Chromadorea > Rhabditida > Metastrongylidae > Dictyocaulus > Dictyocaulus viviparus. The sequence goes on along the minus strand of KN716157.1, from coordinate 345,565 downwards.
AACTCAATAGACAAGATCATTCCTAGACATAAATCTGATTTCCTTCTTAAAAGCACTAAGATATAATTATTAAGATCATATTCGATAAATTGTCAGCTATCACAGAACCACTTTGCTCTAATTTTGAAAACCATTGTTATAAAGGTCCTAATACGTTTGGAATAGACAAGGCAATTTTGAAAATGAGCTCTCAAGGTTATTTTATAATCTATTCATTTAACCTCATGAGCAATAACCTCTTACGTAAACATTCCAAAGAGTTTGCTATCTAATAACTACTGCTTATTCTTGCACAAGAACAGTCCAACACGATTTCATCTCTCTTAGATTGACTCTTCAACAAACCTTAATTCTCCGAAGCAATTGTCTCATTATTGAGGCTTGATGAATGTCAATTAGGTGAGCTTTTGGTAAATTGAGTACCAAATTCAAGGCAGAGTATAAGAAAGACTAGTCATCTATATGTATGAAGATATAAAATAATGTCTTCGCCTCATTGGTCTATGACAATTATGAGCGTACCTGAGCTTAATACTCATTGCTTAAGCCGTTGAATTATTAAATTATGTTCTCTTAAACATAGAATTGGCTTAGCTAAAGGATTTATGTAGTTAACATCAATCTTAAGAATTACAATACTCAAGGAAATATGTCACCAGCAACCAAATGCTTGACAGAACTTAGAAAATGAATTTGACCTATTTCTATATTTATCTCCACAGCTTTTCCTTTCAATCTTGATACTCTTATGGAAATTTTAAAATTAACCTTTGTGACAATATACAGAATGACTTTGCTCATAATATGATATTAGCTATGAGTTCCAAACGCTCCCTTGAAATAATCCGTTATTAAAGGAGAAGTACAAAACAAAACAAAAATTTGCCCACATATCCACTATGGCGTAAAAACGTAGAAAAGCTATACGAATTCAATTTGAAATTATGATAAGAACTACTTGGCAAGTAATCTACATTTATATTCTCACAGACGCGACAACGCTTTATTCGCTGTGTTCTGAGGAAAAAAACCACTCATTCGAGTGATCAGTGCGTGAAAATCGCCGAATCACTCTGCCGACTTATTTTGAATCACGAGACTTGAGAAGCTCATCGTTCGAGAAAATTCGAAACTTAAATCAGTAACATTACTGGAAATTTTCAAACAACTTATGCATAGGAGCGTATTCGAACATATAAATTATCGAAGATAAAAAAACAATAACAATGTAAACGGAGTATTAATGCAACTATGCACTTCTTAAAAGCATCAATGGGGCAACTGTGAAATGAAAAAGCGACAGAATCTGCAATTGTAAAACCCCTCTAAGTTAGAAAAGTCACTTTGTTGAAGTCGATAATTATAGTTATAAAAGAGACTCTCTATTAAAAAAAAGTTCATATATACTTTTCTTAACACTTATCTAATGATTTGTTTCATCTGTACCGGTTTCCCAAAATTTTCCAAGAGAATTAAATGAGTATTTAAGCATATTATCAAAGCGTCGTTGTTCTACTGATATAAAAAACCGAATGTAATAAACATTCATTAATAAAAATAATTATATTTGGCCCATTTTAAAAATTTAGTACAGGTGAACGCAAATTTACGTAGTCCGTCAATTATGCATTTAAAAAACCTATTTTTTCGCATTCAACTTTGAGCGGTAATCAAATCAATAATAGTATTACCCAACATGAAGAATACTTATTGCCAAACTAAATATTTTAGTAATCTTTATTATAAAACGTGGAGCAGTTATCATTATTGGTAAAATTAATAAGCATCAACAACCTCATCTCGCAAGAAATGAATTCTTGACTGCATATTCTTTATGAAATCCCTTTGCTTTTTAACAGCTTCTCTCTTAACGGAGTCCAGCTGTTGAAGTTTCATTTGAAAATCACGAAAAGCATCACGCGCCTAAATTAAGCGGCTGCCGGAAATAAATATGTTGAAATAAACGTGACATTATGCCTAGAATAAGGCAAATAAACATACTGATGTCATGGAGACACATCCATCTTTTTCAGATAATACGGTTTGTAGGTGCGAAATGGATCTTCTGAGTGCTGCACCTGCCCGCTCCATGTTATGAAACAATGTGATATTTTCGTAATAGACACATCTGATCACATTAATAAAACTTTTAAACACAATTATGAGAAATGACCCATCAAACACTAATCATATTTCCAATTCAATACTTTCCTATCATTATAATACCTTATGTCCTTTTCGAAATTCCATATTGAGCTCTTCGTACGGAATTTTAAAAGTGGCGTACTCCAAAACTGCATTTCTGTCTAGCTTTGCCATACTAGCAAACCAAAGTTAAATATGGTAATAAAAATCGCAAATATAGGTCGTTATAACTAGTAACGAGGTGCTGTTCAAATTATCCGAGAATAAGTTTTATCACAATGACGACAATGTTGATTACGATGAGAGGCACTGAAATATTTACAGGTAGTCACCAGGACGAAGGCTTCCATGAAATTTGAGCAAGAACTCACTACGCATAACCGTCTGAACGGCTAGAATAAGGCTGATGATTTGCGCTTTAACTGTTTCACTCTCTGATTCGAATGAGTGAGTAGCACCAAAACCGTACTAAAAACACGATCTAGTGCAAAGGTACACACCAACTAATAACTTCAGATTTAAATCTTGGAAAGTGAAAAAAGCTAACCTTATTTAGGAAACGTTCACGATGTAAGATAGCAATACCGTTGAGAAAAAGAAGACCTGCTTCCAGAAAATTGTAGAAGGACAATGTCATAAATCTCTAAAAGATTTCAAATTCCAGTAATTGTCACAAGTCAATAAATTTCACGATATTAATAAAGCAGTTCAAGACGAGCACTTGGAAGTAATAGATTAGATGACTTCAAAACGTTTACGGTAGTCGCAGTTTCCACAATCCTGACATAACCCGTTGTTCGACAGCCACAATATATTTGACGCACTAGTGTTTCTTCTTCTTTTTTTTTTTGAATCTCCTCATCACTTTGAGTTAAAATTGTGGGTGAAATAAAATGAAGAGCGAAAGGCATTCGTACAATGATCCACAATGTATTGTGCTTTGACATTTTGTTCTGTTTATCACAAATATAGTGTCCTTTTGTAATTTATTTCTCCGTGTTTTAGAATGGTTTAAGCAGTGTGAAGAAATGGATTTTTCACCTTCGTCTCCACCTTTTAATATATTATCGGGAGATGGAGAGCGGTGTCCAACTCTATTCCTTATGGAATTGTCCACACTGGACAATTTAGTGATTACAACAAGCACTTCAAAGAGGTCCAAGGTTGATATTTTCAATTTACTACTAGTGTTTGAAACTTATCGTAGCTTAGGGATTTTTCCAGCTTTAATTCTATGCTAGAAATCTTGCGTAAAAGTAAGTCTATTTAGCTCACTTGCATAACTGTATCATCTGAGTTCCTTTTCCTTGGAACATCAACAGGGTGTGTTTCGGTTTATGCACGATACTCGTCTTCGCGGAAGAGTTTTAAGTCTCCTAGTGGGCCACTTCATTTCATAAATACCAAAGATGGCTCTGTGAATACAGTAAGAATTGTGCTTACTTCCTGTTCAATTGTCCAATATTTGTACGTATAAATAGTCGCTTTTAGCTTTAACTAATGTGACCTTTGAATTGCTGAATATGTAAATTAGGACAGAAATTCGTAGGGAATACAGGTTGTAATAAATATCAAAAATGTGTAGCAAAGAAATTAGAGGATTGAATGTTTCGCAGAGGTGTGAATAATGATTTGTAGTAAATCCTCTCAAAGGGCACGTTTTTTCATATTACAAATTTTTTCTCTAGTGTAAGTAGCAGAGATTTTGTGATTTCATATCCATAAAAATAATATACAATTACGGTTGAGTTAATTTTCTACCTCGTTCATCACAGACATCCATTTATAGATGTGTGTATGTCCAAAGGAAAGTCTGGTAGCTGTTGGCAGTGAAACAGGTCGAATTCATGTAATTTCTATCCTTGCTTCGTCGTCTCCCTTAGTGCACCTTCTAACGAGAGATTCCAAGAAACTTAGTAAAGTGTGCAAGTATTACAAGTTCAGACTCATTATTATTGTATTAGGCTATATTGTACTGTGCCAGGCTTTTTCTACTTTACATACATAGTGCAGATGTGTTATAGGTTACGACTTTAGCGTGGTCGAAGGACTCAAAAACTCTCTATTCTGGGCATTCCAATGGTGTTGTGCTCGCACATCAAATTGGTGTAGGTTATTGGATAAGCTTTCTTTGCATTTTTATAACTGTGCATTCTTTGTGAAGCTTCACATTCCACTCCAAGTTTGATTCTAAGTTATGTTGTAGGCCAACTTTTTCCGTTTGTCTTGTACAGTTGTTGCAACTTTCACAGATGGAGATATTGTGCAATTAGATGTCAATAATTCAAAATTGTTGGTATCTACTCAACGTGCGTCATATATTTGTGATACTGATAGGAAAACGATTGTGCAGGTCAGTTTAATATTTTAGTGCTAGTATTTTTTATATTTACTGCCGATCATTTACTGCTATTCCCCTTATAGATCGGGAAAAAGCTTCGAAATGGGTCAATGGGTGCTATGTTTTTTACAAATTATAGCGAAACATTGAATAAAACAAATAACACTTTCATCTTGGCGGCACGACCAAACGGTCGGGTCTGGGAAGCAAATTTTGCAGGAGCTGTGTACAGGTAGTTTCACATTGCGCTAAACAAAATATTACTCTATATTTACTAGTTGTACACAAAGATAAGGTTACAATTCTTATTATATTGGTAATAGAACGCACCTGCTCCGGGATGCCGATATGTTTTGGTCTCCTGTGATCTCCTACCGTACTTGCTATATGTACATAGAAAAAGGAAATTCCGTTGCTCTTAGTTCACGTGGTCAAATTCAGCTTAGTATTATGAAAGAAATTATAATTGAAGGGTGAGTTCACGTTCAATATTACTTGCCTAATTTACTATTTGTTGAAGTAGATTTCGTTCCTCAGTACCATTAAGAAAAAATTTTAGAAGTAGGAAAAAATCAAGGTTGATAAGTAAAATTAGTTGAAATCTTAAATAGCATCATGTTCCTCACTAAATAAAATAATCTGAAGAAATTTTTGGTTCAATATACTGTTCCCATATCATCGTCTTCTAGCAGATTTGTTTCCACAGAGAAAAACTTTTTCTTAGTGCGGTCGTTTCATTTCCTATTTTCTCAAAAAAAGCTCTAAAATAGGATAAGAAGTGTTGTATGATTTTGAACTATGTTTGTAATAGTGTTTGTTTATCTACCTTTTGCCGTAACTTTTTGTCTTATACAGACATTTGAACGTAAATGTCTTGGCGAATGGTCAATATTCAAGTTCGAGCTGAAGCAGTTTAGATTAAAAATTCGTTCCTAACTTTTCGAACATTTGGAGAATTACAAAATTTCAGAAACTATTATGCCGTAGTGCTACACATCTTTTCATTGAAAAGGTATGCAGTGTTAAGTCGAATGCTACCTCCAATATGAGGTTGTCATTCACGTTGGATGATTTCATCCTTGAACACATTCTTTTGTACAATTTTTTAAGCAGATATCCTGAGCTATATTTTGGAGTTTGAACCTTTCCATACATTTTTATGGGATTTGTCAGCCAAATATGATTTCGAGTGTACCAGAAGCTAAGCGAACTTGTTTCGTGAATTTTTGTTAAGATTCCTATTCAATCTGTTTTTTCATCGTTTTTTTCGTCTTGCGAGTAATCCCTATGCTAATTCGTTTGATCATACTGAGCCGTTACAAACGGAGGAAAATTAGTAGGCTGCTTTTGAGCACAAGTCGTTTGTTCATGCTATGATTTGACCCTTTCGAAAAATCATTTTTGCTTAAATAAAAGCTTAAATAAATAAAAAAAGATTTTATTTGGTGTTTTTCCAAGCTTAATGCGCCATTTGGTTTTACCATAGGAAACTGTGGCCCTGCATTGATCTATTTTATTGATGCATGCTCGGATTTTAGGTGCAGTTGCTACAAAATTAACGATTCTCATGGTGTTTAAAATTCAGAGTGCCCTTCATCTTATCTGTGTTCGGATCGCATTTAGTGATTTTTGACGTTGAACAATCAAAACTAGTTCTGTTCACCGATTTGGAGGAAGGTAAGCTCGAGAAAATAATCTTTTATGACGTTTTATATAATGTTAATATAACACAAGTTCCAGACATATCTTGCTTTTGTGTTTGTGGTTCCGACATCTTTGTTTTGTTACGTGGCATGCCAGTACCTCGAAAGTATACTTTGTGCCACCGTACAACGGTAGTGAAAAGATTGCTTGCAAAATCTCTAACTACTCAGGTTGGTTGAATTGAACTCTGTTTACTATCGGGTTGGTGCAAAAAATAATAAAAAAAAGAGCGGTAGTGTAGTACTTTTAGATGTGTTGAAAAGACCGTAACAAATTCTGCAACGATTTAGTATATGCACATATTACATATTTACAATTGTATTTCCGCAAATATGCAAATGTGTATATGCATATACGTATATATGTACACATGTGCATATATGTATAAATGTTCAGATATGTAGGGGTGCACATTTGTGTTTCAATACTGTTTTGATACATGTCAGTCAGCTCGTTTCATCCTTCACTTCAAAACATCTCCATGGCCCAATGACCTTGTCAGCATGACTGTTGATTCTCTTGCACGAATTGCTAAGGAGGTCAGTTAGTGTTTCGACAATACTATGTTTACTCTATATTTCTAAATGTTATCTTCACTTTTAGTTTTTGTTCTGGAGATCAAACACTTGAATATTACTTATTTTTATTGTACAAATTTTGCTGTGTACTGCACATTTTATTTTGTGCTGCACTTCATGTCTTACTGTTTATGCTGTGGTATCAAACTTAAGTATGATAGCGCCAATTGGTGTTATTTAATACAATAAAACAACTATAATTCGAGAAAGAAAATGAGTTAATCTTATGAAGAAAAAAGTCGTGTTTTTTTTTGATTGAGATTGTAAACATGGCATAAAACGGTGCATCAAATTTTTTTCACAAGTCAATTAAATTGCAATGATTTTATTCAACAAAGCGTGCGTTGTTCGAAGTTTTTTAAGATATAGCTGGATCGTCCAAAATGGCTGATAGATTTTATAGACAAACAAAAGAAACGGCTTTATGAAGTGGAACTATAAATTCTATGTTTCGCTTGGAATTTTTTCGAAATCTAATGGGTGTTAAGGATTGAACTGCAAACGGAAGGAGACTTGGAGATTAAGCACTCTTCACTCCTATAAGACTCTAACATACTCCGAGAGTATCTCGTTTTGCTTATTTAGTAAAAAAATAGAATACTGATGTTGATAGTTTAGATACGCAGAAATTTCGTATCCAAAATTAAATATATTATAATCTTTTAGTCTCAGAAAGCTGTAGATAAATGTAACTGAAGTGACAGTTGTTTAAACCACTAAAGTTCAATCGATGATATCTTTTGCAGTCGAAGAGTGGGTACGATTTGACTCTACAGAATCAAGAAAAAAATTGCTATGGTGCTTTTTTATTCTAGTTTCTAATCTATCTTAAAAAGTATTCAATGTCGATTAAATAATGAGTAAGAAACATTGAGTAATCAGCATCGGAAAAATCAGTCGTGCTGTAGTCGTTTAGAATGTATTCAAATCGATTTATTCAAAATTTTTGGATCTCATGAGAGGAGCATTGCTCCAATTGCTTGAGTGGATAACAATTTTTTCAAACCTGTTTGTCATGATCATTAAATTAACTTTCCACTTTTCAAGATGATACACTGATATAAATTCACACGATACAATTAACATTTCTCAAAAAACAATATTGCGCCAAAATTTATATTACGGGATATAACATGGAGACAGACACATAATTCTTGCTTTAACTTTTTCATCGACCTTTCTGTAAAATAGATCTTATTTCTTTGGAGTGAAGATCAGCCGTTACAATGTTCATTAGATAATTAGAATATTAGATCCAGATAGAATTATTTTTGTATATGGGGGCTCTTCTTGAATTAATCTCTTTGTTTATGCATGTAAAAGGATAAGCATTGTCGTTATCTATCTCTCTGCAGAGATTTGTCACCCATTCTTTGCCTTAATAATATGGTGGTGTTCGAATAGGAGTGGTTTATACAATGACTTGAGGAGTACCAGTCTGTTGTTAAGTCAAAGCTGCTTATCCTCTCAGATTACTTTAGCACTAATCTATTAATCCCTGAGAAATGGAAGGCTGAGTTAACCTAGGAGCCAGACTCGAACCCGCATATAAGGTATCGAGTCCGGGTGTTGATGTGGTCTCTCCTATCGCTGAGCCACATGACTTCTCATTTAGGCGTATGCAGTTTTATTTATTTGTTTGTTAGATAATAAGCTAACTTTTAGTTATAGTTAGATTGCAAGTACAACACAATATGTATGGTATAGAAGACTATAAGAAGCAAAACATTTTAATGGGTTTTCATCGTAGTGTACTCTTCTTGATACCTTCATGTTTGAAAAACATCGTAATTTAGTTTGTAACTGAAGGATAATTTTTCAGGAAGAGGTGGACCAACTTCAATTAGAACTCAGTAATTTATTGAAAAGTGAGAACACTTCACTACTTGGTGATACAATAACGAATAGTGTGCAAAAAAATACAGAATTCCATCCTATTGGAGGTAATTTCGTATGTAAATGGACTAAATCTCTTATGCGCCATAATCATATTTTTTTTCTGTCCTAGAAAGTCATTCTGAAAGTGGTCAACAGAGCACCAAAACCGATTGCAAAGTAACTGAATATGCTGCACGTTCCAGAACTGTACGATTACGTAGGGCTAGTTATGAGAGTACAAGGTGATGTCTATATCTTTAAATGAACACTGAGTCAGTTTTTTTATCTGTAAATAAATTTGACAATTCTCTGTTTTTGAATAAATTTTTCATGTCTTTTTGATTATTTCAGCAAGAAACATGGTATGTCTTTAAAACGTGCTTCTTTTCCGCAAACTGCGGCAGACGTGAAGAGCAATACAAAGCAAAACTGTCATAACTTGCAGGTAAAGCAATTCATAAAAACTCAACGGTTCGTTCTTACCGTTACTTCATTATTACTATTCATTTTGCTCTATTTTTATTTTTTTGAGTGTTAAAGCACTGTGAAACACAAATCGTTAACATAGTTTAGAACTAACCTCATGAAACAGTGTTTATTGTTCTACGGTATGAATTTCTCTTAAACATTCTTTTGATTGATTTAATTTCATTTGATTATTCTATAATTGACAAGTCTACTTATTGATTAATTATGTCTTGGTTTATTTCAATTTTTTATGAAATGAAAAAATAGTATAGCACTATATTTATGATCGAATTTTCTGAATTGTAGGATATACATCGTGAAGTTGTTGAGAGGGATTCGTTAAGAACGTTACTGCAGTTAGAAAGTAGTGAAGTTGAGGCCGTACAGTTCGTACCTACGGTTGTTTTTCTATACTTTTTTCATTTCTTTATTTGGAAAATTATTTATTTTTGTTGAAACTTAGTATTCATTTTATACAAAATTTACTGTCTGATAGTAGCATTTCAATTTAAACATTCATATGTTAATGTGTGACATCTGAGCTTAGAGTTGTTTAGGTGACTGTCGGAAATGCCGCAAAGTCGCTTGCCGAACTGGCCATCAGTACTCCAACTAGTTTTTCTTGTTTTTTGCCAACTGCTCATTCCAATACTTCAAGCACTAAACGCCGTTCTGGGCCCAATATCGTCAAGGCTGTTAGGCCGATTAAATTCAGGGTCAGTGATGTTTTATTTTCAATAATCTAATAACTAGTTTGATTTGAACAATGTTTCAGTCTGCTGCATCCTCTCCTTCCATATCGTCGAAGCAATTTGCAAAACCGAGCTATGTGCGTGCTGTTTCCGTTCGTGTTCTTCTTGTTCTTTATTTTCTTACATTATAATTAATGTAAAGTATTTCACTAAGTGGTACAATATTTTTTTTGTTGTTTGGGATTACTTTATTTTATATATTCATACATTTATTTATACATTATTGATTATTTGAAAAATATATTATTAGACCGACGTTCAAACGCATGAAGTTTCTTCTGCCAAAGAAAATAGGTCTCATATAGAGCACACTCAGATAGTTGCAAATGATTTTGAGGCCAAACCGTCAATTCCATCTGACAAAGGTATATTCATTATGCGTTCTCAATTAATGTTAAACAAAAAGCTTTATTTTCAGAAAATATCTCAATCCACGATGATGATGGTAATGTCCAAGCGCGTTGGGTCCTAGATCGTCTTGTTCATCTGCGTGGCAAAATTGGTTAAGCTTATATTGTTTAGATGCTTTCTCATTGAAAATACATTGATATCATTTCAAGATTCAAAGCCTCATGAAATACTAGATGTTGTGCCAACTACATACTATTCCGTCAAGAAAATATCAACACCGTCATCACTACTTAGTGATAATGATTATTGTGACCAGTGTAAAATCCACAAGTAGGTTCTTCTTTGAAATGAATAAATAATAGCTAACACTTACAATTTTCTATATCTGATGCGAAATTACTCTTATCAAGTGCGGTATACATGCGTTTCCGTCGTATAACGTAAAATCTAGTAGACTCATTCTTGACTTATTTACGGTTTATTTATTTTTTATTTATTTATTTTGTGTCCATCTAGTTTTTATGGTTTAATGACAAAATATGATCTGACGCTTCTAACTCAGTGATTATTTTCATAAATAAGTGTAATACTAATATGATGTCATCAAAGTGGCTATGGTAGGATGAAGGGGTAGGATTTTACTAATTATTCTCTTTGAAGAGATTTTAATCCAAGATTTTATGTACACTTGTGCTTTATCTTAGGTCACTGCAGTACGCAAACTGTAGGACGGCAATTATTAATTTATTAGATCTTTTCTCTTTAAACTAATCTGATTTACAGGAATTTTTCAAATGGTGGGCATAACGAGTAATTATCGCTTTTTTCCTTTTTCTAGATCATGGTTAATTGCTGCTATGTTAGCACGAGTATGTTGGCGAATCAATGTAAGCGGCAATATTTTAAAACCTGGTGTGTTTTTCTTTTTGTCATACATGACAGCAATTATTCGGCTATAAAAAGTAATTTTAGGCGCTACACCTCTAATAAAAAGCGAATGGAAAAATTTACTCGAGTTCAGATTTAGATCACATAATACTGATAGAACACCATGTGCCCGGTGTGAAACTGCTCTTTGTAGATGCCTCACCATATTCAGTACAGTGGCTTTGTATTCTTTTTTTTTTCGTTTATTCCAGAAAAATCCTTAATAGATTTGCTTTAAGGACAAGGATATGAATTGTTCGATTTTGTTGCCGAAGATGTCAGACGTAATCCTATAAAAATTTTTGAACGTTGTACATCAATAGATGACGAGAGAATGCACCATGCTCTATTTGGCAGCTCTGTGTCATTTGCCGAAGCCAGTGCTAAGCAACACTCTAATTTCTCTGATGTAAATGGTAATGCACTTTCTGCTTAGTATATAAAATAAGATAAACCCTGCTGTTTACCAACACTTGTGGTACCTACGCATCTACTTCAACGTGATATCGTGAAAATTTAAGGCGTATTTTTTTGTACATGAAGTGAGCAATAGGAAATGATTGTCTTCTCAGACTGTTATGGCATAACTTTACTGATGGGCTTACAGATATGGATAGATATTGGGCTTGGTTGATCTTTATGAGCCTTTTGTGCGTAGCTCTGCAAAACGTTTCACTACAATACGTGACCCATACGTAGTATTTAGCATAATAATACGTGAATTTCGAAGTCGAGTGTAGATCTCATCATCTCGTTTCTAGTAGTTTAGTTCATCACGTCGAACTTGCCAAAGAGAAGGACAGTTTTAAAATTCGAGCTTCTAATCGTGATGAAGATGACACATCTGACCAGTCCCTTGATATTTCTGCCATGGACTGGATAATGCATTTGGATGCTAGAGTGGTACTTTACGTTATCAGTATTATTCTTTCTTTCTCTGTTTTTTTTTTTCCATTTTCTTCTTTCAGATTATGGTTATCGCTTCGATGGTTATAGGATATCATGAATTGATATCAGTTATTAGAGGCAGTCCACATTTGATGAAAATGCTCCACCCAGAACATTGGTCGGCACTTACGGTTCTTTGTGTTCGTGAACAGGCCATGAAAAAAAGCGAAATTTCTAGTAAAGTTCGTTAGATTATGCCCCCACACAAGGAATTTCCCTGTTTTTAAATTTTCTATTTTAGTCCAATTTCAGGTAATTTCTGAAATACTTCACAGTTTCAATATGGACAGATTCGTTAGTATTGATACATCTAATACAATTACCCATGGAAAACGTGAAAGTATCCAAAAGCGAACACCTATGTACAGTTGGATTATCGACTGCAATAGGTATATTACCTAATTAAAACGTAATCAATGTTTACAAATTATTCTGGAATAAACTGAGTGGTTTAGTAAAATATCAGTTTTCTAATTTTGGTCTTTAATTATAGCTGTTGCCCTGTTTGTGTCTCAAGCTTGAAGTCTGATGATGGCAAGGATTTCAGTATCACATCATTTATATGTGGTATGTTGTATTCTCTTTATGTTCAAAACCTTGGTTGTTTCCCTTTATTTTCAACCTATTTTCTGTATATTTATAATTGAAAGAGACTTGTGCATAGTTAGAATAAGGTCTCGTATCACAAAGAGTTTGTTTCGTGATATTTGCAGTTTGACTCCACAATTCAAAAATAAAATTTAAAGAAGTGGACTAAAATAGTAACATCAAGGGAAGTAGGCACCAGATTGGCGTAAAGTGACTGTTCAAAACTAGTTGCCTACGGTAACATGTATATATTGCATTAATTTTTTTAGCAGTACACGAGGTGATATACAATACTTGTCGAATAAAAGCTAAAGCTTCGAATAAAGACACCTAAGCAGTTCAATGGAGTACAGTGAATCTGAGTATTTGTGCAAAGTAACATTTGAATTTAATGACCTCGTGGGCGTCATTTTACAACGAATTGTTTCCAAATTCCGGTTAGTGGTAGCTAATGTAAGCTAAATTTATTTCACCTTAGACGGTTTTGCTGTCATAGATTTTTTCAAAGGTTTTGGAACAAAGTTAGCTACATGGTTACACATTATCATTTGCTGTCTTACAGCATAGGAATGCCAATGTTTCCTACAATTTTTCCTTATCATACTGTATGCCGTGTGCTTCTTTGCGTTTCAGATCACCTCTTTATACCTACAAGTAAGTGGACTAGTTAGTCAGCTTTGCTGCAATGCAGGCATACATCTGGAGCATAACGCATCTTTTTTAATACAAGCTATTCTGCTAAATTCTATCTAACCATGATTGGTATGAACTACTAATTACTAAAGCTGTCTTCGTTTACTAGTAATATGCTGGGAGGTTGCGGCTGTGCTTACACATGTTACTATGAAAATTAATTAATTCATTATAACGTTTGTGAGTAGAAATGCATTTGCTGATTGAATACTGTCCGCTAGTTGTGCCAAAAATTTTGTATCCCAGTGAATGAGTATTGGATGATATGGTTTGAAACTCCCTCCAATGAATGAATTCAACGTACACTCTGTTACAAAATGGCAAGCATTCGTGGCAAGAACATTTACCACTTATGGAAACGCTCTGCCTATCAACAGTGGTCAAGGAATGCAAAACAAAGAAAGGCACGCACTTTGTTTTTCTAACCCGAAAGTTTTAAATATGCATGTTCAAGTTAATCAAGTGCGGAAACGCAATTAAAATCTCCAGAATGAATTGAAATGCTTGAGAGTTGGATTTAATGACAGTGGAATTGCATCACACGAACGCCAAAGTCACATCTGACTGAATCTATGATTAAGTACAACGGCATCAAATTGGTCGAAGCAATAAGACTAGCAACTAAGAATTGTTTATTACGACTTGATATTTCAAAGAGAACGTGATCTATTCTTCAATTCCTGTTTAATCATAAACGTCAATTTTTTGAGCAATTTGACTCAGATTCAGTATTTTGTTGTCAAAGAGACGAAAATATCAAAAGAAGAAACTCAACAGATAAACGAAACATTTACATTCACAAATTCATCTTCGTGATTTTTGAAGTTAAAATCAGCCGTCCAGGAACACCGCTCCGAAAAACATCGTATTGAAATTTATAATTTTTGGTGTGCACTAACTATTGTGTACTATAGATTGCATGAACTGCATAATACGGCATCCTGGACACAGAAAACAAATTGAGACGTGTACTTGATCACTAGAGTGGCCCATTTTCACCCGTTATACAAGCCCCAGTTAGCTTTTGTTCGTTTTATTCTTGCGCTGTTGTCGTCCACGGTGGTGTTGTTTTGCGTACGCGGCAACACTGACTCCGCCAATTCCATGACTAGAATCGTTGACTAGTATAAATACTGCTTTCTGACATTTGTGTTTAACGTCCGCCCATCTTGTAGGTGGTTACCGAAGAGAGACGCTTGTATTCCCTTAGGCACCATTCTACAGTTCTTTTTTTCATCTGTCGCCCCTTCTCTTCTATGTGACAAGCTGATTTATGCTTCATTTTTGACGCGCACTCCTCTTGGCCTTGCAGAAGAGATAATCTGTGAAGGTCATTCAGCTTGGTAGCGCCCTGTGAGTTATTAAATTCCTTCACTATCGTTATAAGTGTCGGATGCGTAGCAAAGTGCTTCTGGGGTGATTTGGGTGAAGATTTTTGGGTCTGTTAATTGATCAGTGACCTCTTTTAGAGGCCATGCGGCTCACCTACTTAGTATCGCTCTCCATGCTCATAAATAGCTTAAGGGTATACATAAGAATCAAAACATATAAGCATATGAATTGAGATGTATTAATTAGTAACCAATAGTGAATTTCGTAAAATATACATTCTCCGTATGTTTTAACCATAGGCCAGTTGACTTGTAGAATGGCGAGTTCATTAACCTTCCTACATACTATTTCGTAATTTCCTATAAACTTGTAAAATGTAACCCATGAAAATCTTTTAGGGCATGTATACCACACGATTTGCCTCAGAGGGCGTTCTGGCACCTGCTTATTGTGTCGCGAACGGACTAAAAATAAGAATTCTTGCCGCTTCTCACGAGTACCAAAATTGAAGTGATACTCGATAGCTAATGTTCACTGCATGACTTGACCTACTAATTTTTATGTAATGCTTTTTCTTCCTTAGAATTCTGTTCAGATACAAAATGTCATCTCTTATTCTCAATGTCTTTAACATCATCATAACTGCGTAACACCTCATATGTGTACAAATAATCGGAAAAATCTTTTTGTCGAAATTCATTGAATGAACAAGTGATTAGTAGGGTCCCTTCCTCATGAAAATATCAATCAATTTTTCCGATTCCTTGAACACAATACATTTTGCATATTTTATCGTAAAGTTGTTTTTTTCTGAAAATACTACGGTTGCTTTTGGTTTTACTGCCCTCAACATGCTGTATATGGAGATATCATAGTCTAGTCAAATTTATATTTTAAATATTTGCCTCAAAAGTTACAATACGGTACTGGTATACCCGAAGTGAAAATAAAGTGCTCAATTCAATTTATCGAGTTTTCTAGATATAATGATTTATCAAGTTTATCGAACAGTACAACAGCAAGACCTCAAATCATTTGAGATACTTTGGAAATTGTTTTGCTGTAACATGGACGTTACAATGATTTTTATGAAATCTCTTCTTTATTCTTTATGTTTTTGAAGTGTTGTTTGTTTATATTGTTGAAATGACAGAGGTATTGAAGAAAAATAAAAGAATTTATACTAATTCTATGACACATAACAATGGCACTACATGTAGAAGAATTCTCATAAACATCACTTGTATCGATCAGTAAAACGGATGTGAAATCAAGAAGAGCGCTATCATAGAAGCGATCACAAGTTGTATATCAATATGTTTCCTACTGACCATAAAATACAATTGTTTATAAATAAATTGGAAATAGATTTTCAAATACAACTCCATACTTCGAGCTACTACAGCTGTCAGTCAAACTTGGGCCAATCCTACCTGAGTGGTTGTTGTAGTTTATCAAACATTTATTGATTCCTTGAACTACACATGGAAGTAATGTTTGATTATGCAGAGGTGATAGCTGAACGCCCATAGTTTTGGGCGCGCTGTCACAACAAAAAGTAATCCTGGGTAGTGTAAATATGCATGTTGTATTGTTGTTCTATTGCCGCTATTTCTACAATAAAGGTTTTATTATTGAAATTTGAGGCACAAATTACAGTCGATCATAACATCTCACAGCATTCAAACCATGAGCCTCAATCTAGTATAATTTGATCATCTTTCACTATAAGCAACAGCAGTAAATAGAAGGCAAGAAAAAAACAAAAGGCAAGCTTCACTATCTGATGTCCTAACTCACCGCGTTTAGTAGAAAATTGGAAGGGAATTTCGAAGGAATAACGGTAGCATTTATGGCTCACAACTCAAGCGTTGAGAAGAGCATTCGCAACATCCGTCGGAACTTTAATGAAAAAAAAATAGAAATCAGAAGAGCTTGTTCTGATAAACAAAGTTGGCAAGAAATTGAATTTTTCCAAAAAAATTTGGCTTAATGTTCACTGGAGCCCTTAGGGATTCTGTGTAATCATTATAAACAGCCTTATAGATCAGAAATATGTTGCAAATCTCAACCTTATTTTTCATTAGGAGGTTCATTAAAATTAATATCCCCTAGTTATGCTTCCAAGTAAAACGGAAATGTTCAACTACTTAAGTTACGATATCAGTTTTAAATTGAGGGGAATTTAACTTCGCACTGCACATGAGCGTCCGAAACCAATGAAAACGTCATAATAAGGCAGTAAACTTCGAGAAGGAAGATAAAATTAAACGTGAAAAAATCAATAATTTCTCTCCATGAAACAAAATGGCTGAGAACGTAAAAAAAACTAAACATGTAAACTACTCCATAGCGTCCACCATCCTGAACATTTCCACAAAATTAAAGATGTTGGATATTGGACAATAAGATGATATACACATGACCATTCACCAAATATGAACCGATGGGTTTGAAGTAGATTCTTGTGAAAGGTATCAAACCTTTATAAAGATTCTATGACTACTGTTAATATTTGCGATTCAATCGTTGGACATAATCTTAAACCAATGACACAAAATGATTAACCACTTGAAAAACAGAAATTTCGCCGAAGAAGTGCCTACATAACAGAAATTTCATAGAGAAATTTGAAACTTACGACTAATGACAAAAAAACTATTTTGTTTTTCTTTTCAATTACTATGTTTCGTCTGCAACCATCGATCACGTCGACATCGGAGTTCGCGATTCCAATCCACAAATGGCGAAATATTGAATTCTTGTTTTGTTGATTCGAAAAACTGCTCCAAATTCAATCCTCAATTATGAAGCAGAGTAGTTAACATTCCAGTTAATTCTAAAAACTCCTTGCAACCAATAAATTTAGATACCAGTACTTAGTAATACTCACCATACTTTTGTTCATAATCGAAAGCTTGTGCTATCATATCAAATTTATCTAAATGTTTCACGACCTTAGCCACTAGGGTCTCTTGAGCTTCATATTCTCGCCACAGCTCTATCCAGTGCTCACCAACAGCAGCCACTGGTACATATGCCGCAATTTTTTGAATCGCCTAAAGGAGCTTCACTTCTATCAACAGTTTTTTATAGGGTAAAAGTATGATTTGAAAACAGAGCAATAAGCTATGAAGTATCGATGAAATGTACATGCCTCATTTTCACGATTATATTTCTCGTCAGCATCAACACCACAGTGAGGAGTAATGTCGCCTACTATAGCTTCTGCTAAGTCATGCACTAAACTCATAGTTACTGCTCGGGTCACATCAAGCCCTGAAACAACGGTGTAGCAAATGGACTAGAGCCTAAATATTACACTGAGCGCTATAATTTATGATCCTTGCTGAAACAAACAAGAACGGTTGTGATCCAGAACAAAATTAATGCGTTTCTAATTACATATTCGTATATTACAATTGCTACATGGGGACAACTCTTCTTTGATATTCAAGTATATACACGACTCATTATAAAAATACCAAACAGGTTGTTATCAACTGGTAATTCATTTACTGCTATCAAAACGATTGCAGTGGTAATGCACACGAGTGTCTCCGATAATGACATCATTAGAATTTTATAAATTAGTATAGTTCATAAGGCTCGATAAGATTCAATAGTGAGGAAGAAACCGCTACGTAACTACGACCTTCAATCTGTCCATCCAGAGACATTGCCAAAACTGCCATTCGATACATATGACAAGCAACTGTTTCTGGTTCTGGGACCTGAATACTGTTTAATTTAATTGACAAACCTGGAAACACGAACTAAATATCACTAAGATTCAAATAGTACGGTCTATCAAACACAATTGTTTGACTAGCTCCTAATTCCACAGCATTCAAACTCTTGACAATGAGGTATACGTACAAAAAAGGACGCTTCTAATTTCTAAGATTATTAAAAAACATGAAAGGCTTTCACATTGTTACTTTTCATTGAATGTTTTAATTCTAACCCTCCCACCTTCGTAGAAAACATAAATTTAGAAGCCGGAATGTGGAATAACATTCCAAAAGTTATTGTGATATTGGGAATCTCATCAAAATATCATACAACTCTATAAGAAAAAGACAAAAACAACTGAATTGTAGATGTTCCATATGCCACAAAACCATTTACGAAAACGAGTTGTACGTATTATCACGCAGTACTTGATACGAGCTTCTAGCGAAGACCTTCCATATTAAA
This sequence comes from Dictyocaulus viviparus, assembly GCA_000816705.1. Taxonomy (NCBI): domain Eukaryota; kingdom Metazoa; phylum Nematoda; class Chromadorea; order Rhabditida; family Metastrongylidae; genus Dictyocaulus; species Dictyocaulus viviparus. The sequence continues at coordinate 326,660 of KN716157.1, read as the reverse complement.
ATAAAGAAAAACTTCTAATCCTTAATTCCTAATTATGCTTAATGAATCACAAAACTTAGCACTTCAGGTAAGACTCGGACCAGCATCTACAGAACAAAGAATGGTATAAGAGCAAAACTGTAAGAACCCATAATAATAATAACAATTATATTATGAATAATAATAATAACTCCTATTACTATACTATGACAGACTATCGATCGACTAATCCCGTAATTATCAGCTTAACTCCGTATAACACCGATATCGGCTAACTGTGTTGAATCCGCTAACAAGTGAACGCTGTTAAGATGCCCTTTCAAAAATAATAAGTGATCGAATGATTGTATTTTTGAAGATTCCGCCCGTGCGATAGATAGCACACCAGGTCATCCGTGGATACGCTTCGAATGCCTCAGGTCATTCGATGCACTCAGCATCATCAGGCATAATATAAGAGAAGATAGTTGTTGGAATTGATCAATCCCTTGCAGCGGGATGTGTCAACGCATTCGTATTCAACGTGATATCGTGGAGGTGGTTAAATGCGTTCCTGGACTAGACAATGACTTGAGTTGACCACTCTTCACCAAGTCAGTGCCAGTTATCTTACCCAAATTTCTCTGATACCAATTTACCGACCACGGAGGGATGGCGGGCATGGTAGGCCTGGGGGGAGGCCGCTAACTGATTCGAGCCGGCGTGTCACTGCGGCACCACCACTGACCCACTGCGCTCCCATCATAATCAGGGATATAAGAACGAAACAATTATGAACTATAATAATTAATTCAAAGCAAACAAGACACCTTTATTCTAAAAGTATACATTCTAAAGCGCTGGAACTAAAAAAAACTTTCCCAAGTTGGATATATCTTAACGTCGGAATTTGGTATTGAATAATTTTCGTTTTTTACTTTTTGAGCGAAAACACGTAGTTACATACTGCTTGTCTAATAATGGAAAACATATTGGACTTGTCCAGACTCTCAGGAAGACGATATATCCGAAACGTTAGCCTTTATTCAATAAGTATTACATATAAGCCCAATATTATTGCTCAAAAAGAAAAAAAGCAAAGACAATTTGCAGCAGAACTTTTCCAGTATATTTCAAAATTGTTTTATTTACTAACATGAAACTTCTAGCTCTTAAAGCTTACGATTAATATTCTGCTTCCACTTTGTTGACAGAAGAACAAAAATGCAATGACTCACATTGTTTACCATTATTACCATGTTTACGTTGGAAATTCTACTCCTAAACCTAGTTATTTGAATAAAATCACATGTGTCTTTAACCTGATGAGGCATTTCTTTTTTGATTTTATGTCTTCTATGCAATATGATCCGCACTCATATTAATTGTTGATTCCTGATATTTATCGAAAAAGGGACGAAAAATATGGTAACAGAACATTCTCACTAATCAGAACAATATGTCACTTCTGCTTCCATGTCTAAGCATGTTGAATGGAGAAGAAATCAATACATGAGGAAATAAGTCACAATAAGATAAAAATTTTTGGTAGAAAATAACAGCGATGAAAAAGTTAAACGACGAAATTGGAAAATAATGAAAAAGTAATGAAAATACGCTATTATTATCGATATCAAAATCATGCAGATGTATTGCATTACAAATAGAACAAGAATTACGGAAACCTGTTAAGCAACAATCGTCTCACATTCAACAAAACGTGAACTAAACGAAAAACTTACCCCCATTCTCACCCATCCTGTGCGTTTTAGATGCTTAATAGAATCTAATACTGATAAAAGTTTCGTAATTCCATCGAAAGTCATGCTGTAATCACATTTTCACAAATGAAGCATGATTTGCCATTAAGAAACCTGAAATCTCGTACGAAAAAAATGTTTGACGAAAGACTTTAAAATGAGTGAAAGTTTGAAGCGAAACAAACACAATTCTCCTTATTTTTATTTCATGAGATTTCATTTGCTGTACCTAGTCGGAAATTACCTCTTTATTTTCACATTAAAAAAGTAGTAAAGAAAACTTATAGATCACGCTAACTCATTTTTGTAAGTCACACAGTGATTGTTGTATAACAGGAAAAAAAAATTGATGACGGTTGTAGATGTTGTCCGCAAACACACAAATCTAGAAAACTAAAATACTTGGATATTGTTGGTAAATTACACTAGTGGTCATTTCGATGAGAGAGAGAGATCCGAATTGAGAGGTAGCGGTCAGATTTCAAATCTTGTCTTTCTTTAATCTCAATGTCATGAGTTATTCGTTGCACTTTGAGGTCACTAGTACAAAAAATCAACAAGCAAGATCACAAAAGTCACCTAACATCTAGCTAATGTCTGGGTGGTAATAATAAGGAAAAAGAACAATTTTTTCAGCTGTGCCATAATAATATATGTCATTAGTTAGGTAACAGATATATATTCCTAGTACTTCCTAGTAGCATAGACCTTTGAAGAACATATCGTCTACAAGATTCATGGAAATACGAGTATTAAGCGAAGCGTTGATGGACTGGCCACTAGGAGTGAGAAGAGGGAACGACAGATAGACAAAGAAAATTGTAAAATGATACTCATAAGAATGCAGATGTTCTCATAGGCTAATACCCACAAGATGGATGAATGTGTTGGAGGTGAACGTCAAATGTATGTTAGCCACGTTTTCAAATCACAAATGGATAGCGTCGATTACTGTGGAGGACACTGGCGCGATAAGAAAACGAATCTAAGAATACTGGCATGTACAAATGAAGACGAGTCATTCAATTAGCTAAAGCATTCCAGTAAGCTATTACATTATCGATTATCGATGAAAAAAATTCAAATCGTAGTGATTCTCAAAGAAGTACGTATTGTAACCGGAATTTGAATTAACCCAAAATGTTCCACCGCAACATTTCACAATACTGACAAAGATTTATCATCCATTGAGATTTAGATATCAATTGGATACGGTTGACTATATGATCCCTACAGAGTAATCGATATAGAAACGTTTTTTAAATTTTGCAAAACACTAAGATACTTACTAGTTAGAAATATCACAGTGACACTCAAACCCAAATCAGTTTACAGCCGCTCCTCAGACCTACCAAGTCCATCAACCTTTTGAGTTTGGTAAATCGGTACCAGAGAAATCTGTATAAGATAAAGACCACTGACTAAGTGAAGGGTGACCAACTCAAGTATAGACCAGGTTTGCATTAAACCACCTCCACGATATCACTTTGAACACGAATGCAACAATTTATTGATTAGCACTAAAGCTTATCTTGTGTTTTACTCTAACTCATGATGATTCATGAGGGCTGTTTCTTCGAAGAGTTCCGTATCTGGTAGAGCGAAGAGGACACCAGTTTGTATGAACTGTTGTGTTGTCTTACGCTGTACGTTGCTCTCATATTGCTTGTATGAACAAAATCTTTGGTTTCTACATAAAGAACGTGGATTTGAGCTTCTAGAATCGACTCGTGCACGGCCATTGCTGGGTCGAACCTTATCGTACTGCGAAACACATCTCTGATAAGATAATGGAGCTCATTTGGCGGGATGGCTTGCATCAAACTGCTATTCTTCCTCCATTCCTTAGTTTTTATTACCGTAAGTATAACTAATTTATTGATCTCAGTTTTCTATCTTTATGATGTGTGTAGATCTAATACCGTCATTTTTTCAAGGAATCACTCGATTGTGGTGACGGTTACACATGTCCGGACTTCTCCACATGCTGTCAATTAGCAGTACGAGTTGTTTTTTTTTCTCGCTAGCGAATTTTCTCTATTATGGTAGATGAGGAAAAAGTTTCTATACCTCATTGATACTGACAAGTTGCTTCACTTAGTATCATTAGTGAATTTGATGTATTACAATAGTATTCTGAAGACCAAATAACATCACATCTCAGCGTTTGAAACAATCGAAATTTTCATTTTTTTCTACGGAGTCATTCGGAAGACGAGATTCAGCTGACTACTAAAAATTCGAATTGGCTGAAGCTGTTTTGTGTAGCACAAAAAATCTCAAACACTTGAGTAGATATGGAACACGGAGGTCTTTGTGCCCTCAAGCTTTACAATTTTGTCCTCTCCTTTCCTAACCATTTGACAACAGTTAGTTATTTTCACCTTGATAGATTCTCTGCAATCCAGATGGATTTTTTTTCATGGAATGAAAATTTGAATTACAGGATGGAAACTGGGGTTGTTGCCCTATTCAGAACGCGGTGTGCTGTGATGACTTCGTTCATTGTTGTCCTGAGAACTCGAAATGCGACGAGAAAAGTCAGCAGTGCATTAATCAAATCGTGAGACGATACTATAATTTATTACAATATTTTCCCTCAACAGTAATTCACTCAAATATGTAAGTCAGTCGTCAATTTAATAGAAAATGAACTCCTTTCTAAAGCACGATTTTCTTTGAAGAGTCAAACTACAGGGACATTCAGAATATTTAATTTCCTTAAATAGGCTGTGAGGTACCATTTATACAGACAATTAGAAGCGTGTTGATGAGCTTACGAAACTATCATGTTTAACAGTTAACAATACAAAATTCCCTCACAAATGCATAGCCTTATTGATTGGTGAGCTTGAATTATTAGAAATTTTTGAGACTACATATCTTTTTTATAACCAGGGTGAACGATCACCTTTATGGAAGAAGTTTGTAGCACGAAAAAATGAAGCCATTTGTCCGGACAAAAGAAGTAAATGTCCACCAGGTTTGAGTCTAGAACTGTGAGATTCGATAAAATCATAGGCGATCGAATATTTCTCATTATAGGAAGTACTTGTTGTTTGCTGCTTAGTGGGAAGTACGGATGTTGTCCGGTTGAACATGCGACGTGCTGTGCAGATCATCTACATTGCTGTCCGTCTGGCTACAAATGTGACGCAACTGGACAACGATGTATCGAAAGAGAAGTGAGAATAGCGATAAATTTAAGGGAAAATTTGCTTAAAGCTATTGAAAGAGGACTCAAAAATCACGCATAAATTTAAAACCACATAGTGAGGTAAAATGAGTAATCAACATGTTACATTTGTATAGAATAGGCTTCTTAATCTCAATTATAATTGAGTTCAACGTTTTTAGACCGCCAATGTGATCAACTCATTCCGAAAACACAAAGCTACTCCTATTCGAAAAAAATCTGCTCTTCACATGGTTTACTCCAGTGAGGTATTCATGCATTACTTTTCAATTTAGCCTCATTTATGATTTCCGATCAAAACGTTGTCGTTTTTGAGAGAAGCGTCGATAGCGATATTGATCTGATAAGCTGTGGTTATGGAAAAGTTTGTCCGTCATTCAGTACTTGTTGTGAAATTGTTCAACAAGGACGAATTCATCATATGTGTTGCCCACTTCGAAATGTCAGTCGTCGTATGTTTGACGTCTACATTGTTTTCTAGCAATTCGGTAAAAAGACGCTCATTAGTTTTCGTCAAATATTTCCAACATTCTGACCACTTCAATACATTGTTGTATTTATTCTAGGGAGAATGTTGTAAGGATACATGCTGTCCTTTCGGATACTACTGCCGTCCAAAAGGTACTTGTGAAAAGAAGGCGGTCCGAAATGTTTTCATCGAGATCTGACTTATCGTTTTCGTTCCTAAGGCAACGTTGCTTCATTCAGTGTAACTTTCTGGATATCTTTCATAAATGCATTTAAACATCTACTGAATTACCATTAATTCTGTATGACTTGACATATATGTATGTATATATGTAAAGTGAAGTTCAGTGCTTCAGTAGATAGCGTCAATAATGAATAAAACTGTCATTTGTCTTGAGTAGCCGTTTATTATGCTATGGGATATGAGGTTATTTGAGCGGATTCCTCACTTAAGATTAAGATTATCGACGTAAATTGCATGAGACTACCGAATCATGCTACAAAACAGCATCCATTAATCAAATACAGAAGATGAAACAAGTTTGGAGTAGAAGGGGAAGTGGCATAGCATTTGAGATGCTGGAAGAGTACCGTTCTCATTCGTTCTGTTTGTATCTTTTTAAAATCCACATATCGGAAGCTAACAATGGTTGATGAGTGCTAATACACTTTTAGTAGATTTAAACAACTGCACTTTTGATTAAGGATCCGTCTTTAGTCACGCAGACATTTGCTGGAGAGATCCGATTCAGCCCAAATGAATGGCTACAAACTGATGATCCTTTTTTCCTTCTGGACCACCCTAGATAGCCTGAAAATCTAGAAAACACGACTTACGTCGTTTTTGTTGTTTCGTTTTGCTTCAGAAAGTGGAATAGTTGAAGATTCTGGAACAGATGTTCTTTGTTTTGTTTCTTTTGGATTGTGCAGTTTCGACTCTGCAGATGTTATTCTGGTAATTTTCTGTATTATATCTGAAATAAATTACAACATTAAATCTAAACTATTGATATGGATAAGGTGATAATGCTAAGGTTATAAATAACTAGGATGCCTTACTTAAGTGTATTCATTCATTGCAGCTTCATCTCAAATAGCATCGTACATCGAGCTTGCTGTTGAAGCTTAGCTTTTGCTGTGCTCCGATAATGGCTAGAGCAGTCGGAGAACATATGAGGAGCGAGAATGAGGATGCTCCACCGTATGTAATTCGAAGCATTAATCGAACATATAACTCTGTTGTTCGTGTTTTAAGGGCCGAATTCAATCCTATCGCAGCTTTCGGTAAGGAAAGAGGCTTTCCCGAGTTCATTCCGAAAAATCTCATTGAAACACACACGTTTGCCATTGAATGTGCTGCAGGTGAGGTGAGATTGAAGTTTATTTGTATGTAATGGTGTCTCCTTTAGTTCTCCAATAGCGACTACTAATAGCGATTGATGTCATCGGAAGGTAAGAAAATTGCTAATTAGAGAATAATGATACGTAATGTAGATGTGATTACATTGTTTAATAGCATTCCTTTTAACTCTAACTGAACGCATAAGCTGATTCTATGATGTCGCACACTCATCGGCTATGCTTCACCACTATTCATAACACGATGACAATTATGCAAACATCGTCGGTACGATTCGTTGTGGTGATTTTGGGTCTGAAACTCTACTTCTATTTTGGTCTGGCCTGCTGAACCATTAGGAGTTTCTGTTCAGTTTAAATGTTTTTCAAGTAACAAAACATTCCTCATAGTTATTACCAATTTCTTCTAGCTTTGTTAATTTATAGAGACATTGTTTGAAATTGCCCATAAAGCCGAGTTCACAAAACACAGCACCTCAGGCATCATTTGGCTTCAAATTTCCAAGATTCCGCGCAGCCGTACTACCCATTGTACTGCTGAAGACATTATTCTGTTAAGAATAATCAACTTATCAGTCATTTTTAGTGGCGTTCAAACATCGGCATCACATCAAATTGAACTGACAACTGTCCGAAATAATCATAAGAGTGATTATTTTATAAGCATAATAATTCGTCCCGAATTACAGTAGTTTGTCGAGAAAATCATTTCGTCATCTTTCTAAAATTTTACGATGACATCATTATGATCGTAAAAAGAGGATTTGTCAATGTCATACCGTATAGTAAAAACTAATTATAACCTCAACCTCGAGAATTTCGCCATATAACACCAAAACTGGAAACGACTCGATCGATATGCGGTCGTCTAGTAAACAAACCGATTCAGTTCGTGGCCGCCCCCCAGGCCTACCAAGCCCGCCATCCCTCCGGGTTCGGTAAATTGGTGCCAGAGGAGTCTGGGTAAGATAATTGGCATTGACTTGGTGAAGAGTGGTCAACTCAAGTCATTGTATAGACCAGGCACGCATTCAACCACGTCCACGATATCACGTTGAACAGGAATGCGTTGGCGCATCCCGCCACAAGGGATTGATTAACGACAACAATTATCTATTATCTTATGGTTTTTAGAACGTCATAGAATATGCTATGTAGTGATCAAACGTTTCCAATAATAATCGATTATCCATTAGCCTCATAAAGAGGTTCTTCATTTGCATAAACATAAATGCAAATATTTTAGCCTGAAGCGAAGCAATTCAAAATCACAAATGGAATAATTCTTATTGCTGTACCGGCGTTTATGCATCCACCGTTTGAATATGGTGATTATATAACAAAAATTAATGGTGAAATTGTACACAATCGAATACATTTCTATCAAGTCATTCGTTTCTTATCAAAAAAATTCAAACAACAAATGGTAAGTGATCGTATCGAAATGGCACAATGCCAAATTATTAATATATTAAAACAAATTTGAATATGTTAAAATGATACGGTGAATGAGTTTTGAAATAAATGAGTTCGACTTCCTCAAAAACTATTCCGATTACTGAGAACAACTGAGTAATTATAAACTTTAAAAAAATAATTATAATAATTATAAACTTATTATTATATTATATTATTATTATTATAAACTTCCATCTTCAATCCTCAACGATCTTATATGGTTATAACTTTTTATGATCTAAAAGTAGATATTTAGCACGGTAGCTATGGAAGAAATGATCTACAGTGATACGCAGTGATTTTCTCGTACACCTCTGAATAGAACATGGTGAAATGAGGTGACCATTGAGTGACGATGATTGAGACATAGAATTCATATACAAAGTATTTATCGTATGTCCATATCACATAACTATTTTGGTAGTCGTTACGTCATCTGAACGTTTGCAGCGATCTCATTAGTAGCGACCATATCAAAATAATCATTAACTGGAAATAAGATTGGTAAGACGTGAAACCTCGTTGAACTCATATTTTGATTTGAATACGAATGGAACAATGCCTAAATATTCAGTCATAATTGACTCGAGTTCGAATTCACTACAAAGCAAACCATGCTTTCAATTTTACGGGAGTGAAGTGAGTGAAGTGATGCCAAAATGGTCTGAGACGATAAGCAACACTGACTTAACTGGATTTGTTACCTCAGGGTAATGTGCATAACAGAATCACATTTAGTCACAATATCATTCTAATGACGAATCTGTGAAGCACATCCAAAGGGATGTGAATCTAAAGGAGTCTAGGAGAATATGTGCAGGGACTCGACTCTCGATACATCGTCAACTCATTGAGGTTTCGATAGGAGCACAATAAATTCTTTTCGCTTCAGATTCGTTTTACTGTGGAACGTGTAATCACATCAGTTCAAGTGTCAAGATCTGATGTAACAGTACCATCAGAAATGTTATCAGTACAACATTGTGATTATTTCAAAAACACTATGATTTTCTTTCCCAGATCATCGTTAGGAATCAATATCAAATCTGTTAATAAAAAGGTAACCATTCGTGATTATCTTATAGAGCTGTTCTACCGTTATCATTTTGATACTTAATAGAAATAACAAAAAGCGAAATGTAGGAAGAAAATTTTATAACGTTTTTCAAATAATCGAATACGTTGATGATGAGGATGCGCTTGAATCATTTGAGTAGATATTGGCCTTTTTAATAATTAGAATTAGTATTTTAATTTAGATTTTTAATCTTGGGAGCTCAGAGGCGCAATGGCGCATTGGTGAAGGTGGTACGGTGACACGTATGCCCGAATCAGTTCGCGACCTCCCCCCAGGCCTATCGTGCCCGCCATTCTTCCGCAGTCGGCGAATTGGTACCAGAGAAATCTGGGTAAGATAACTAGCACTGACTTGATGAAGAGTGGTCAACTCAAGTCACTGCGAGGCTCGCAATCAACCACCTCCACGACATCACGTTGAACACGAATGCGTGAGCGCAAGTCGCCACAATTGATTGATCAACGTCGAAGCCTATCTTAGTATTTTAATCTTGAAAAGCTTTCTCTACTTAATGCAGATATTGCTATTTTCTTATCAATAGTAGACAAATTTCTTTATTAAATGCAATCATTTGCTATCTATCGTGCAGCATAAATGAGTCTTATAAATGAAATAGTTGACGTCGTCGACGATGACGACGATGATGAATTCTTAGGTCTTCGATCATACGTCATATTATCCTAGTGATAATTTAGGTGTATGTAGAAAGTACGGATAACGGCTTTAACAGTATCGCTAGAAGAGCGTTTTATATTGGAGATGCATTGTTGTCAGTAAACGATACACCGTGTACATCTGTACGAGAAGCCAGTAAATATTTAATAAATGCTTTGAAAACAACAGGAATTGTGAGTTAGCATTTGAGTCTAGTGGAGTTTTAATAATACTTTTTGCATTCTATTAAAGTTTAAACATAATAACTGTTATGAACATAAAATGTATTATGAACAAAACGAAGGTCGGGCTCGGTAGTGCAGTCTGTCGAGTACAACATACCGGACATGTTTAGTAACGGGTTCAAGTCCCGCCTAAAGTTTCTAGTTTTACGATTAACTCCGCATCAATAAGAATAAAAGAGCAAAACGATTATAACCTAACATAGTTGACAAAAAAATGAGTAAAAATGACGTCATACGTTTGTACTTGAAATTTTTTCTTAGTACTCTTGAGTAATCGACATTTTCTTTACTTGATTGTTTTTTTTTTCATTTCTTAGTATTATACAGGTTCGCGTACTTGTGGAACGACCGGTTGAACCAGCTGCTGTTGCTTTTGTTAAAGCTGTTCTACTCGTAAACAAAGCAAATGTAATGGATCCGAAAATGCCGGATGACGTCATGAGTGTCTGCAAGTTCGTTGTTCGTTTTCCTATAGGATATTTAATCGATAGAATCAATTTCTCCACACTAGAAAAAACGTATCACATAGCAAAATATTTCAGAGCCGAATTGCATCGTATGAATCATGAAAACTGTGTACCTCTGAAAAATTTGTTAAAGGAATCAACAAAGAGTTCCTCGGAAGAGAACGAAAGATGTAAAAAAACTCAAACTTTGAGTGAAAAACAAACAAGAGGGTAATCGTTCATTTCTACTTAGTCATTATCGTCAGCGAAACACATCATAATGAAGAACATCGTTGCATGGCATGGCTTACAACGAGATTCATAACAATGGTTCAATAAGCATTATATGTGTGGTGTTCAAACCTCTATTGCTGACCTCATTGAAGTATTCCTAGCCACAAATTATCAACAAATGTTGCATAGATTGTGATCAAATATCACATAGATCATCTTTACAGAACATAGTACACACTTTTTCTTGCTTGTATTTTTAAATTTTGAACAATAGTTTCTTTGACTCTACAGCCTCCTCAGTTGGTATGAGGATGTCCGCATATTCTCGAAAATTTTAATTATACAATTAAAAAAAACGTTAGACGCATGGAGCTGAGATAGGAGATTACGTATCGATATGCGAATGTTTCGAATCTCCCCACAAGCAAGGAAAGTGTTTCATTGATACGGAGTCAATGAATCGATACTGTGATCTGGCAGAGTTAAGGACCAACTCATTGGAGCAACAGGAAAAGTTTTTTTTTGTCAAGCAATTTTATTACAATTGCTTTAAAAAACAAATTTTATTGTTGATCCTCCTAATCAGCTAAGACAAACTTTGGCATTCATCTATTCCTGTAGCGAGACACGCCTACGCGTCTGTTTTCAAGGTGGTTGAATGCAAGCCTGGTCTATTCGGTGCTATTTGTCTTTCCCTTCATCAATCGGTGAAGAAAGGCGTGTTTAGTCGGCTTGGAGGTCGGCCACGAAATCTCAATGAACGCTTCTTCAATTTAGGCGAAGTGTTACGATTTCCTCAAAGTCTTCCGAAGTGGGTATCGGTATGGAAATGATTAATCCTGCATTACTAGAGGTTAGTGAAACGATTTACGATAAGTAACTATTTGAAATATAGCTTATAGTAACTATTTGAAATATAGCTTATAGCATTCTCATTATGCAAACTATTTAGGCGGCTTAGTTTTTTACATTAACCAAATTCCGCTTGTTTGCTTAAGCAACTCACTGAGGTTTAGGGGTGGGTCTATCACGTGTTGCAAGAGTTAGAAGTGCTTCAGAGGTACATGAGTAAAGAAAACAGTTCGCTTCCTCTATGATTTCAGCCAAAATTTCCATTTCATCACAGACGATAGGCTGAAGAGATTACTTCAGAGATGAGAACAAGTATCGTTGCGATGTACTTGATAATACTAAACGAATGTACATTCGAATTATCCTCACTTATATTGTCCATAGTTGTGCTAAGAAGGCCGCAAAACTCGGAACCAACTGGAACTAAGTGCGGGTCCGAGTCCCGTCTGAGGTTCCGAGTTTTGCGGCCATCTCAGCGCAACTATGGACAATATAATATCATTGCAAAATAAATAAAATTTCGAATATATCCTCACTTACTCAACAATACCTAATATGCATAAGGATAAAGTCGGCGCTTATGATGTATACTAAGGCAGCTATTACGTCCACGTTATTTAATTTACGGAATCGGACACAAATTAAAATTCTATCATTACAGCGTGTTCCTGAAAAAATAATGGATTCAGCATTGAGGGAAAAAACAAAGAAGAATAACATTAACGATTGAAATTTGTGATTATGATTGCTTAAATTCTTTGACTGTATGAGAAATATCAATCAATTCCATATGCTCATCAACGTAAATAAATCGTAAAAAAAATTCTATGTTGACGTCATATTTTGTCATATAAATACATACAATATTATTGACATCTTATGAAAATCTCATTAGTCAATATTGTTATAATAAGATAAGATAATAATTAATGAGATTTTCATAAGAATTATCTAAATTATCATGAATATCATCTCATTAAACTTGAATTTTTAATACGATCAGAATGAGGGTGGTTTCCTGTAAAAGGAGTGATAAGTGAGTGATACACATTTCTTGAGTTCACCATTGGTGACCGTGATAATGATTGGACGTTGGAATTCATCTGAGGAAAGAATCGCACTGGATGTCACAGATTTTAATATCACAAAAAATGTTCCAAGCTGGGCAATACGAGGGCGGCTTACAGTAATCCAATAATCAAAAAGATATCTTTAACTACCTATCTTATGGGTGTCTTTATCAATCTTACTATCTTTTTGTTGGGTGAACGAGTCTTCTAATGTAAAGTGAAACAGCGTAGTAGAGGTTGTTCAGTTGGAAAGACCGTATTCAAGAGTAGTTCAGCAATCTTTCATTCATTTCTATTCCCCGTGAATGTTGTCCATGGTGATGGTCGTCGGCGTACATGATCACACTGGCGAGGGGAAGTTCTGCTGGTGTAGTTCCAATTTGGTGAATTGGTACTAGAGAAATCTGGATAAGATAACTTGAACTGACTTGACGAAGAGTGGTCAAGTCAAGTCACTGTGTAGACGAGGCTCGCTTGCAATCAGCTCCACGATGTTAAATAGGTCACGAATGCTTAGGCCCATCCCACGACAGGGATTGATTAAGACTGAAGATTGTCTGATTCATCAAACGGATGATGGGATGATGAATTACGTAGAAGCTCATCAGCATAAAACGCTTTTGGATGAGCGTATATCAACACAATTTGGTTTGGAAAGCTGTTAGTTCATTTCTTTATATTAGAAGTTAAATTCTACACTATAACAAAGCATATAAAATTTATCAGTGCTATTATTGAACGAAAACATAGGAATACACAAAAAAAATCACACATCAATCACAGTTTATTACACGAACCAGGTGGAACAAATAGAAGCTTAAGACCCAAAACCAAAAATAAGAAAACACCTTGTAGGCAATTTGCTCATGGAGTTTATAGCAAAATATCGCCAGAGACAATGGAGGGAAATACTTTATGAGTATTGCAAATGAGTGTACAGTGTCTGATTTGACTAAAGCCGTGTTGAAGTAAACCACACGAGCGGATATGCATGGTATACGGTGACCTCGTACTGTAGTAATTATATACTTACATAATATATTTTTATATCACAAGAATTCATAAAAATACGTACGCTTACGTAAACGGCAGTGGATAACGACAAAACATTGCCGAATCTGGATTATCCGAATAAAAAATTGAGGATAAAAGAACGTAATTTATAGAACAAATGTCGAAGATAAGAAAAAATCAAAAAACCACAAATCACTGATATCCTAAGCCGGGAAGAATGTTTCCTTTCAATGAATTTAATTCCGGAAGCCTAAGTGGAGTCCTGAGAGAATTAGAAGGATCATGAAGGCTGGCAGCAAGGCTGGAAGATATGGAAGACGAGAGAGATGACGAAAGACCAGATGAGAGCGATGATGGAAGACTTGAGTGAAGTGAAGGTAGCGATGAAAGCGGTGGTAACCTCGAGTATGACGGTAAATTGTTCATCTGCATGCAATCGTTCTTGAACTAAATATAAAGAAGCGTGATTTTCTTCTCCTATTCAAATACAACATTTTCAGTGCAGTGATGAAACTACGACTTTATTAACATAACATGCATTCACCTTCATTGAAGAATCTTGATGCATTTGTATGGATGAGGTAGACATTTGAGAAGATGCGGGCTGTAAATGAGAGGAATGTGGTCCTACCAACATCGGCGTGGTTGACAATCCTGCTTCGCCTTCCCTCTCCAGTTTCATTTCCTTCTCATCCGGTTTGCATGTTGTGGTCTTCCAGTGCGTTCGTAGGCCGGAAGGACTAAAATATATTCATAAATCGACTACACCAAACTTACATCATAAAGTATAGCTGTTACAAATAGGATAATATTCTCTATCAATTTTTTCTATTTCTATCATTTTTATTAATTTTGATAATTGTATAAACAGTCCATCACGGTTGAGTCTCTTCCTGGAAAGTACCATAACGAAATAGACTATTTCACTGGGATAAGAATACTTTGTCTAGTTGATGTCCGTTGTTTTCCCAAAGTATTATATGAGATCCGACTATTACCTCCGTGCTTAATTTTTCCTCGTGTTCAAGGTAGAAGATGTAATTTTTTTTTTTAAAAAAAAATCTCAAAATTAAAATAGATTGTAATGTTCATAGTTGTGCTGAGATGGCCGCAAAACTCGGAACCTCAGGCGGGACTCGAACCCGCACTTACAGATATAGAACGCCCCTAGAAAGCACGGCA
>KN716157.1:278550-311586 GCA_000816705.1 Dictyocaulus viviparus | reverse complement strand
CCACTGCAAAGAATGCAGTTAAATAAATAAAAATTACGAATATGTCTAAAATAGATTGGTTTTCAAGCTAGCTACCAGCAAGATATCGTCATTGATAACATCGAGGAGAAATATTACCAGTTAATTTAGCATCTTCATTAGAGCGCAAGAAATAATGCATTGAAAATTACTAAATGGCGCTATTCTCCAAGAAATCTTGAGCTTATACTCCAATATAAAGCAGCTGAAGCCGCAGACAGTAACCCACTAACGTCCAAACTAGCGAAAAGCTACAGAGAAGCGATAAAAAAAGAGTTCAAGGAGAGAAAGAGTAGAGGTGGTGAGTTAAGTAACTGAGTTTAGTAAGAGCATTTGCAACGGCGACTTCAACAATAACAATGATTGCTCTTCGTTGCAGTCATCACTTCTAGTAAGGATAATCATCTACTACTTCTATCCGTTCTCACATTAATTCATATACATGTAAAGAGTGGAAATACAATAAGTCCACCCTTCTGAAATCCGATATGCCATATTGTCGGTAAGCATCAGTGCAGCCTTCGAGCCAGACAGGCTTATACAAGGATATCTGAAGAATCTACCACCAGTTCTCATCAAAACGCTGGCTCCACACTTCACACTCTGTCTGTCAGAATTCAACGTTCCAAGATAATGGAAAACTAGCAGTACCACGTTGCTGCACAAAAATTAGAAGCTCAGGGCATTGACAACTAATGCCCTATGACTGTTGTCTGTCGTGTATAGGCTTCTCACACGAGTCTGGAAAACAGTTATGGAAAGGAGAACACACAAAAACATCAGGGACGTGGTCAATAAGAAAAAGAATATAATAAAAAAATTGAGCTGACTTCTCGACACTACAGTCGTTTCTGCCTTGAAGAATATCTCGGAAACTGAGATGCTGCGAAAGTAGTGTGAAGGATAATTGGACACAATCCAGCGCTACATTGAAAGGGATTAATGCTAGGCGTTTCTCGCGTCACACAAGTGAGAGAGGAAATCCAAATTTCTGACCTACGTCAGCGGTCAAAGTTCAAGGACTCAGCCGTACCCGCCAAGCTATCGTACAGGTAGGCCGGACACGTGATCTTTCTGAACATCAAACGCACTGCAGGAAGGCTGCTTGCCCGATGGTCATTCTTTTTAACAAATGTCCAACAAAGGAATTATGATGTTAAACGAATCTCTAGAATCAAACGAGACCACTATCACCTCGTCCTATCGGAAAAAGCGAGAATTTTACTGGTGCTCGCTAAACTCTGTTGAGGGACAACGTAAATTTTGGTGATCTACACAACAAACAACGAGAGAAAAACATTTTCAAGACGTCTAATGCATTGTGTAGAGCAGTGGTCAAAGCGTTAGAGTTATACTCAAGCTGAAATGTTATTGGTAATGTATACAAAAGTTTGTAGCCACTGCTAGGTTTATTAAGCCCGCCAAAAAAATTGATTAAGATCAGCAACATTGGTTTGGAGAAGAGTGGTCAACCGAAATCTTTGCACATTCAATCACCTCCACAATCAATAATCCTTTATGCAAAAAAAAAGAATTGATCGATGCTAATGCTCAGATTATCTAGTTATATTTTCACATTCATCCAAGAAAAAAAAACAACATTGAAATCCCTAAGGCAACAGAAATCGATCTGAACGCTCTTTTACCTGATGTATTTTTTACCGCACGACATGCATGCATATGGTCGTTCGTTGGCATGTAAACGTTTATGAAGACGTAGATGAACATATTGAGTGAATTTAGCATTGCACACATCACATGCGTAAGGTTTTTGACCATTATGCAATCGTAGATGAGTCTTCAGATTTGACGTTGACGAAAAACGTTTATCACAAATATCACAACGATGAGGACGTTCACCTAAAATGAGAAAGATATCGATATTTCAATCAATGATAAACTATAAAAATTATACAAAGAATTCGTTGGAACGGGAGCATTCCTCTACTATGGAAAACACGCCATAGATCAAAATAAGATCGCTTTGTTAAATTAACGTCAAAAGAAGTTTTAACTATGCAGGCTTAATGTTAGTGTTTATTATTATGTAATGATTACTGAGTTAAGTTAATTAGCTATCACTCAGATTTATTACACAGTTTTTGCTAAACAATTCTCGATGAGTTCAACTTCTCAGAATTTTCGAGAACTCAACGAACTCTTAATGTAACTTCTTTTTTCAATCATGGCTATATTGCTAGATGAAAAGTTCAGATTTACCTGTGTGAACGAGATTGTGCTTTTGCAGATGAGCTAGTTGCGTAAATTCTTTTCCACATATCGTACACTTGAACGGGCGTTCACCGGTGTGGGTTCTACAACGATAAACACTAATGTGATTTTAGAATGATTATTTCCAATAGTTATTGTTCTATAAAGCAATAAAATTTCTTAAATTTGTAATAATATTTATTCATTATACTTGATGTTGAGCTTTTCATATGTCCTATATCAGCAGTTGCAAAATCAACTGAATCCCATGTATTTTCCGAGCAATTTAAAGTATTGTATGAGGTATTTGTACTCTCGATAAAGATATGAAGCTGCATACCTCACGTGAACCTTTAAGTTTGAGAGTTGACCGAAGGTCTTGTGACATTCTTTGCAAGCATAACGAGTCTTCCCATTTTCCTGTTGTTGGATGTACTGAAATGAGGATAGATCATTCTTTCACTAAAGACGACCTCATTTTTCATTTTAAATGATAGTAATTTATTAACCTCAGCAAGGTGTTTAATTTTATCCTAAGAAACTTATCACAGTCTTACCAATAACTTATTTACGTAAAAAATATATATAAATATGGTTTCGTTTCCATGACATTCATGTAGGTGTAATGTTCATCACCTTTGGACCTCCGTAACCGTCATTATGATTGGGAGTGCTAGATGCCGAAAATGGCGGAGCTGGGAACGACGCGCTACTACCTCCACCTCCGCCAAAGTGAGCGGAAAGACTGCTTGCAGCAAAAGTTGGAGTTGCTGCCGAGAAAATGGGCTTCACGTCCTAAAATTTACTAATTGATTACCAGTTAATATTATATGTTTAATATTTATATTAAGTTTGAAAAAAAATTGCTCTTGTGGCACACTAGTTTGGGCCAATTGTTACAATACAAGTTCTGGCTTGGAACATCAATGTGAGCGATTTTTCAACTTCACATTCCTTCGTTGAGTTACCGATAACGTATTCCGTTGTGCCGTCCACCTCTTTCACTCATAAAATTTATTTCTTGCATATGTTAGGACTAAAAGGTGATCATGAAGATCAAACTTTAGTTACGCTTTGATGCAAATCACCTTATTATTTAAAAGACAGGTGAAACTGCTCTTGCAACAAACCCAGATTAATTTCCATCAGAAAGTGTCCTCTAATATAAATAATGAAATGAAAAACCGAATTGACTAAGAAATACCACTCGTTATTGATCTGGCAGTAGATACCGACCAAAATTTATCTACAGAAGTCTTTGTTGTAGTTGAACAGGTCGATAGCCTATGATATATTCGAACGGACTCAATTTAAACCTAAACCGTCGTCTAATGTTCTTCGTGAAACACAATTGACTATGAGGATCGAAACACGTTGTCTTTCGCTATCGCCGTCACTGACGAGCTAAAATCGAAACTGAATCGGTAGTTATCCAGTGCTTTCAGACATCAAACAGCGTTTATTCATTATTTATCTATAAATCGATCGATAAAACCAATACAGAGTAAAAAATCGTGAAACATCACGAATATTAAAAACTTGTACTTCAGCTTTTCAACTTCCGTTAATTTTCTCTCTAATAAATTGTAAATGCTTCCTTGACTTTTGTTATTATGAAGTGTTTCAGAATATATTCCAATACAATTATCGGAACAAATGAGGCGCAATCAAATCAAATGAGGCAATTTTCGAATCTCAGGCTCTTACGATAGGCTCTGTCCATTACTAACAGCCTACTGAGACTAACGGACCAATTTAACATCCTTCCATGAATTGCCGATCAAAAACCAATTGTCAAAGCAAAATAAATGACGTCATAGGTGATTGAAAGTGATTTTGTTACTTTGCCGCTCTATTTTAAAAGTGTTGTCATTTTAGCAGTTGGTTACAGATAGGCGAATCTTCTGCAGTACCAACGCAACTACAAGTTCATCACTTCTAGTTCATTTCGTTTTAAACAGTATCAGTTTGAATTAACAATCGATTACAGTTTTGATCTCCAAGACTTCTCTCCCAATGCCTCATTCACGTTCCTTTACTGACTGCTATATAATACTACCACTACACGACATTCTGATGGCAACTTTCAGATTTTACCTTCTTTTTTAAGCTTTCTTTCGCGAGAAATTTTTCTTTTCCTCAGATATGTTCAGTTCTATTGCACAATTTTAACACCTCTTGTGATGATTTTCTATAATAGGCATACATTCATTCAAAATCTTTGTGTGACACATTTCAATTGAGTTATACCGAGTTCTCGACGCTCATTACCTTAAACAACCTTGACCAATGTGTAAACGAATACTTTTAAATAAGGGATATATGTGTTGTTGAGTTCAGGCAGAAGTAGAGAGGATAGTTTTTCGGATGTATTAAACCATTACACCGTTGCACTTGAATACAAATATTCGTCAACAACTATCATTGAACAGCATGTTGTTCGACAGTTGACAATATGTTTGCATACAGTCAAATCAAGGCTTTTGTCAACGTTGAAAAGAAATTTCAACATGCCAACCTGACTTCCGTAGATCCCATTGTAGTTGCCAAAACCACTACCGGCTGTTGCAGCTAAGATTGGTTGTGCATCGCTTGGTCTTCCAGAAGCTGTTATTCTAGTGCCCGCAGCTGCAGTAGCAGCAGTTGCTGCAGCTGCGGGTGTTGAATGTGGTACCCACAAGCCACCAGCACCTTATAAATTAGAATTGGTTTTGTAGGAAAGAGTCTTCATATTTCTAGGCAAAAAAAAAAACCGTGAGTTACCTAAATTTGTAATCTTTTTTTGGTGTCTGTTTATGTTTTCGAATATTCAAATTAAAGTGTTCTTTAGTAGAAAAAAAAACAAAAACGAAAAAGAAATACTCATTGAGTGAACATACTTAATTGTTGTGTCCTCCGAAAGTAGTCTTGAAATAAAGACAATGGATTGAGAGGACTGGGTCGAACCGGCGATGGTGCAGGTAAGGATGCGAGACGAGTTGGAACAGGACGATGCACTGGATTTTGGATTACATTTGGGCGAGTTTGGACTTCAGCTAACGACGGTGGAGAACTGCTAAATTCATTTCTGAAGATAAGAACGTGTCAGCTGTGATTGAAGCGGTATTCTAATTAAATCGAATCCTCACGAACCTATTTGAATTACTTTTCTCGGATTCGCCGTCGTCGATTTGCTCAACGTCGGACATATCACCTCTTTCGGCTTTCTCGCTGCGACTGCTTTCTATTGCATCACGTTTCATACTGTAATCAAGTGCCTCTTGCGGTGATTCGCGATCTTCCATAATCCATGGCTGTTGAGGTGGAAGAAGAACTCTTCTTGAGGCTAGAAAAGTGAGAAATTCATTGATAAAAAGAAAATTTTTCATTTATTTGTAATTTTGTAGTCATAGAAGATTCTTCGTAGTACTCGTACTATACTCGAACTCAAAAAAGTGACCTCTATCCCTCTAAAGTATGTAGTTTTCTTTTTCAATGAATCAATAATATGAACTTCTTATATGAATCGTTGTGTCCTACCTATTCGAGCTGTTTCACATGAGGCTGGATAGTTCAGTTTTTGCGAATAGTCCTTACTAAACCAAAAAGTTAATTCGGTGTTTGGCTTGATGGAACGTATCGAATAGAAATAGATGTCTTTTTCTATCTGAAAAAAAATCACCACTATATGATCATTTAATGCTTCATTTAGTTTTAGTTGAATAGCAGTTGCATCAGTCCCTTATCGGATATGATCTGGTAAATCGATATGGGCATTACATTCAATTAAGCTGATGAGCTATTAATTAAATGTTTCTATTCGATTCTTTCGTATTGAAATAAATTATCATAGGCCATTATGACATGTTAATGAGTTAGTCAACTGCAACTGAGACTCGGAACCTCAGTTGATGTTCGAACCGGTAAGTTGCAGATTTCCGGGATGGTGTGATATAGATAACTCTACTCAGATTCTTGTTCTATGATCATTTATTGCTTCAGTAAATTCAGTGCTGAAATGTCTCCAGCACTCGCTCATTGACGAGTTCAATCTAATGAGGTCACATCAACATTACACTCATTCAAGCTCATCACATCATACCCATACAATCTTCAGGCGATCGTTTTGTTTTCTATGAATAATAATAGGCTAAAATAGTATGCTTAACAGGATGAAATTGATGCATGACTCATCACATATTTCATAAAAACTATTATTATTATCTCTTATTAAAACGAAAAACTTCCTTGGAATGCACAATGAGGATGAACGTGAGCTGCTACATCTTTTACACTACCCAAACCACATAGGTTTTGATTTTTATTAGTGATATGTCCTATCCTCATAAAGAGATTCCAAGCTGTCAACCTAGTCACATATCACACGACAACCGATCCTATATAGTACGTACGAGGTTTATTCCTACAATTCACTTTCACCAACCTGACAAGCAACAAGATTTTGTGTCTCGTTCGTCACAGACACATTCACAAACTTCATCCAATTACTCTTACTGTCGTCTTCTACAATGATCGTCTTCAGAGCGCGTCCACCGGAAGGTGAAATTACCTGAAAATCAGTTATACGCTTTCTTATTTGATTTCATTGTAGTATATCCTCCCGATTAGCTAAGTCAGCATAGATAAATAAATAAGAAAAACTTTGGCTTTGATCAATCCCTGTTGCGGAATGCACCTACGTATTCGTGACCAACGTGATATCATGGAGGTAATTAAATGAGAGTCCAGTCTATACAGTATATTCTGGCACAAATTTACCGATCTCTCGGGGATGAAGAGCTTGGTAAACCTGGCGGAAACCAAGAACCTCATTCGAGCCTGTGCATTACTACAGCACCTCCACTTGTGCGCCACATACCTCCACCTTTCTGTTTACTACTTTCAAACTCTCAGATACGATAACATGCCTACGTAATTCAAGATTAGGCTTCAGGAAATTCGACTGCATATCTCTTCTAACGCTATATTCCACCAGTTCAGAAGAAAAAAATACATCATCCTTGGATATCTGTTCCACATACCTTCCATCTTTTAGGCGTGACAGTTAATCGACTTGACGTTGATCCTGCATTTGTTGATGAGCCACCAGCACCAGCAGCTTCAGCTGGACAAATAAGCGCGCAGTCGGCACCGTTCATCTGTTGCACTTCACCAAGCAGTGGACCAAATCTAACTCCTCTAGGAATGTAGTCCACTGACCATACACCCATACGCTGAAAAATGTATGATGTCGGTGCTCCAATTGTTACTGATCGCTTAACAAAGCGTATGCTATTTCAACGAATTTCTTATCTACGTTCATGTCGAATGAGCAACTAAAAACAATGAACTAGATAGTAGAAAACATCTCTCACCGATGGATCCTGGCTGGATGGACGGATAGTGAGGTTGAGGGGTAGCGAAGTGATTGCACGATTCTTGGCATCCTAAACGAGTTTGTAGGTGGAAGATTCAAAACCTTTCGTGCTAGCATATAGCTACAGCTTCATTCATTAATGCATCAAAAAAGAAACCATTCATATCAAAAACATTAGAAAAATACATATTGATTTTGTTCATTCAGAAGAAGTACCCGGTTACGAAATGCTTATGATTTCAATTTTGAATTAACCACTTCCTATTAAACGTATCATTATCGTGGAACATCAGAAATGAAAGTCAATTGTCATTATAGATGCCCATTATAGAATCAGACAGTCAATGAGGCACATGGGAGATTTTTAAACTCACTACCGTAACTCACTTTCAATCAGCTTCATCTCAATAGGAATTGTTCTAGAATGATTTCTTTCCTTTCAAGGATTAAATCAACAGCTTGTTGAAGGAAATCTTGGGATGACGAGAAAAATCTATTTGAAATGCTTTGAAAAAAAAAAGCATTTGACACGATCGTACATTGGAATGTCGTTGGACTCGTTAGAAATTAAAATGTGTTATCTCGTCCTTATCATGTTGATACTCAAAAAATTTCATGTGAAATAAATTTTATGTGAAAGTGCAATAAATTTTTTCACTCGGTTTCTAATTTTTATCAGCAATTTGATAACTCATCAGTTCAATGAACGCCTTATGATTGTTAGTGATGTGATATTTTTAGAACATTTTACGAGATAATTAAGCAGAAACAAGAAGAAACAAAAGAACCTCTTAACATTTTTCACCCGTTATTTCTTCTTCATCCTTTAAAAAACACAACTTCTAATCGATATTGTTTTCAGAAGAGCATAAATCGATTTACTGATTTAAATTTTATGTAGAACAGTCGTTATTATAGATATTATTAACATGTCCTCACAATTCTGACTGAGTTAAACGTAAAAAGCTGTCTCGAATTTGTGATTACCTCAATATAGTGAGGATGTTTATTCGTAATTACTGTTTTACTTTTCCTTTAGGTACAAATATTTAACAACTCATTAGTATTATTCCCTTAAAATCACACTCAAAGGAGTAGTTTTAAAAAAAAAACTTAAAACTTTTGAAAGAAACTTTTCTTTTGAATGATCCAAAGAAGTTGAAAAAAAATAAGAACTCAGGAAAATCTACTGCGATAGAAGCGAAAATACTTCGTTTTACAGATAAAAAAAACTAAGTTCTTCTAGTATGTTGAGGTGTGGGAGGTACGAGAACATTTTATGAACCTCACAGAATTCTTTTCTTGTGCAATTTCACTAAGTTTGGCAGCTTGTCTAAACTATTTTATTGAAAACAGGTTTTAAACAGACTAAGATTATTTTTAAATAATACTCAAATGAAAGGAAAGTTTAACGATTGAGAAAAAATGAGGATAAAAAGCGAGGAAAATAAATGAATATCAAGTGTAATGAATGGGTTGTTGTTGCTGTTATTGTTGGTTGGACAATCACTGCCAACCTGAACCTACTTGATGTTGAACCGGTTTGTCAGGAACGTGAAATACACATAGCTGTGCCAACGTCTCGTCGTTGATCTCACGCCAATCCCAATCCGCCATTCTCGACGAATCTGCAAACACTTTCCAAAATTCATAGAAATCTATACATAAGAAACTCATAGAGGTAAACTGTCCTCCTGTAGGAGAATTAGTTTTGTTTTAAAGATATTCGAGGAAAAACTTCAACATTGGGAGTCACTCACAATTGAACGATGTAGTGAGAGTGACTATTTTGCACTTAAAGTATCATTTTTCCCTTTTTTTCTTTTGAATCAGGAAAGAACAGCAAAAGTGCAAAACAGTGCAATATGGAGGAATAGATGGATTTTAAATCGATTAGTAAGTTCACATGAAATTCACTTCATCTAATTCCTTGCGAAAAAACTGTACTACAGTTGCAGTTCTAAAAAACGTTAACTAGGCAATTCATTTATTATGTAAAAAGCGAAATAATGTATTTTTGAAAAACTTCAATACCGATATCGATTATTTTTATAGTCCTGCAATGATCACTAACGAATAAAAACAGGATTGTAATGACAGCAGTTCTCTGTGCTATAGCTATATAATTTTTCTAGCAGTACCGATGTAGTACAACGAAAAAATGAGCGCAAAGTATTGTATGAGTAATTCATTTATAGCTAACATTCCACAGTTATGTTTTTTCTTTTCAGAGTATAAGGGGTTCCTGTTGATATAAGAGAGTGTTTCCTGATGAAGCTGACTGATAGCATATCACTCAACACATTACCCTACGCACTAACGAAAAAATTTCAATTAAACCCACGCTTTTTGTGGAGAACGAGAACAACAACTATCAACGGAATGAGGAGATTCCCTCACTGTTCTAACTGTTCGTAAAGAGGACGAAAAGTAGTTCATTCATACGTAGTGTTGATCTACTACCAATCTTCACTTGGTCAGTCATTTTGAACACTACCCGTTCTTGCCGTTTAACTACCCTGTTTATTCATTTGATTATTATAGCAGGATAAGAATATAAATTTCATAGCAGCCACTCAATTTCACTCAATATAGCGATAATACCGTAACCTTTTATTTAACGTTTCACGTTTAAGGAGTACTACGCAAGATATCAAGCTATGAGTTTATAAATACATTTTTTCGATCATATAGAACAAATAATGAAAAAAAAACATTAATGAAGCATCCAGTGCATAGCGTAGAGCAGTGAGGAAAGTGCCAAAGTGATATGCAGAGCCGCACCAGTGTACACAGGTTCGCGGCCGCATCCAGGTCTAGCAAGCCCATTGTCCGTTAGATATCGGTAAACTGATGCCAGAAAAATTTGAGAAAGATAAGCAGCACTGACTTGGTGAAGATTGGGCAATTCAAGTCAATGAATAGACCGACGTCGCATTTAATCACCTCACCGTATTCTGTTTGTCACAAATGCGTGGGCGCATGCTAGAGGTATCAATCAACTCCGAAACTTATCTCATTACATACTATGAACTCCATCCATAAAAGTTACTATCATTACCACTGTATTCTTGTACTGCCCATGTTTCATTCAATATATTACGAAATGTGTTGGTATGGAATTCTGGATAAATACGTCTGGAATTACCTGGCTGAACTGGTTGGTGTGCGGTTGAGGGTTGCTGTGGTATGGTTCCAAAAGGTGGAGGTCCAGCTGAAGAACCATCACCTCGATCTTCACCCATCTAAAACAGTACCGTATTCCTTCATTATTATAAAATAGGAGGAAAAAAACACTGTCCATAAAACTGAGAAGAGCAACGAAATGACATTTGATAACGTGCAGCATATAAGTTAACGAGGGTAAAAAGAGCTAAAAATCAACGAAATGCAGAAGTTCTCCGATTGACTTCTGCTGGTGAGACGGACTGTCGTCGCTTTCTTATCAGGCATTTTTCCACTTTCTAATTATGACAACACAAACAAACATCATTGGGTACAGTTTTAGAGAGTGTCAGTTTAACTCATTGAACCTCCATGATTAAATCATTTGAGCTATTATCAAATATCGAATAAATAATACAAATAATAATATTTTTATAGTAAAGTTATATCATAGAATAATGATTTCTTATTTCCATCGTACAAGCTGCTTTGTTATTTCAACACTACATTTGTTCATTAATATTCAATTTCTGACGCCAGTTTCATCTGTTTTGATCTATTAAGTTGAGAGGTCATGGTGTTTTTATTTATCCTTTGAGTTAGCTGGAGTTATTTTTAGTGAACATCAATGTTTAGGTAGCATTTATCGCACTACTGCGTCAAGATGATAGTACTAAATCGCTGAACAGTACAGTATCCTAAAAGTCTGAAAAACAAAAGTACAAGAAGTAGTATGATTCAATAGTGCTTCAAAATGCTTCCATAACAGATGTACTGATTGGAAAAAGAACTGGAACTACCATTATTTATTTTAACGACGAAAAACTTCAGTACGAAAGAAATATCGAAAAGAAAAGAAATTCTTAGCATAGAAATTAAGTCAGTGTGAATCTTCCCTCACACCAAACAAACCGTCGACATCAGGTATTTACAGGACCATATTAATTGAGATTCGCTCGAAACCCCGATTAAGAGAGAATGCGGATAGTCTTTCGTAATTGCAACATCCTGACGATGACCGGTTTATGTGTGAGTTAGAAATGGCTTCGCAGCCATCATCGAACGAACTTCTTGCACATGGCGAAAAGACCGGCGCGAAAACACATGACATGAGTGCAATCACTTTCAAATGAACTTTTATGATCTTAATCAATACAGAACAGAGTTAAGCATTTCATTGTTGATTATGATGGTTAGACAAGTAGATAGTCAGAGGCAGTAAACTATGAAGACATATGTAATCTATTATAAATTTGTTAAGTGAAATTTTTAAAGTGATTTAGTAGTACTATCACTTTGATATTTCTGCACCATCTACTGTGTCAAATTACTAACAACAACAACAAAACCAGTGGAGGAAAACATTTTTTGATTCCCAGTGGAAGATCATTAACGTCGTGCAAACGGAATGTGTTAAAGTCAAAGCGAGGACAACGAAATATGAAGTTCAATTGAGGATTACTTGAGAGGTAATAAGTAAATGAACTAATCGAAATGATAAACAGAAAACGAAGAAAACGGATAACCATAGCTAATATGGGATGAAAGGAGAGCTGGACGCCGTTTTGGGCGTGACGTCGACGGTGATGGTGGCGCGCGTCAGCTAATCTCTACGCGAAAAACCCGTTGTGTAGCCGTAGCTGCGTCAAGCATAATGGAGTTGTTTTTAGATAACGAGAGTGGCTGCTCGAAACTGGACTTCCATCAAGGACTGAGCGAAACTGACCAACCGACAACTAACTTCATTTATTCTATTCGATTTTAAGCACATCGAAATCAACCACCATATCGTCACCCATAACGTTGAGAAGGAACACAAAGCGGCGATATAAAATAATCATATACATCGAACACGTTTTAAACACGTAAGCGTCTGATAAATCACCAATTGTTTACAATACATTAAAAAACACACACAATTTCATCTCACAAACTCAATCACATTATTTATGATATGTTAAACTTGAGAGCCAAACAGAACTAACTATATGAGGTATGAGTGAAAAGTGTGATGTGCTGATGTCGATAGATGAATGGGTTGCTGCTACCAACACAAATAAAATGCTAGCCGAATCGTAATCGGCGAAGAGATCCGGCAGACTTCGCACGATACTGTAGAGCGGCTTGCTTTTCTTCTAGCAGACATGACATGTGACAAACATGGAGAAGCAGAGCGACAGCTTACGATGCAAGCACGGATACACGACAAGACACTAATATCTGATGGTCAAACCAAATATTCTGATTCATTTCTTGAGAAACAAAAGTAGCTAGAAGAATTTCATTTCTTTTAATTCAGCTGATCGTTTAGTCGCTTGAGGTGTTTAGCAGAAGAAATTGGAACTCAGGACGATAAAATGAAGTCAGAAGCTCTCAGCGTAAACTATGAGAATGCGTACTTTGCTATAGCAGTACTGTCAGTTGTGTAGAATGTCTCTTTTCATTTCAATAAATGCTCAATCGATTCTTGAAGAACAATCGAAATACAGCGCTTTCTCAACAACTATCGCTATTACGCATCAGTCGGTGTCTATTTTGAGGGATGTACAGCGTAATTGACTAGCGCGTATAGTGGACAACGACACTATTCAAAAACCGATCCACGCCGGCTATTGTCTCTCTCAACACCGCTTATAACATAAGTCCAACATTTTTGAACAACGAACATTTCTGACTGAGTTATCAGATTTGAGTAAGGATTTACGTCTAGAGTCTAATGAGCTAGTCTATCTCATTCTCATACTGATTTAATATCTCGCAACTTAGGTAGTATCATCAGTCTCCCAAGGTAGCCAATTAACTATGTCACACTTGTTGTCAAATCTTCACAATGGTTTGTCGACCATTTGTTAACCTCTGCTTGTGTGCGCCATTCTAACTGAACAAAGTACGGTAGCCATAACTCCGCCCATCATTGTTTATGCGGCGCACGTTATACGGCGGACACCCCGCCCTTTTTAACAATGACTCCGCCTCGGCGGTTGTTTACGATGTATGTTGGCCACACCTCCATGTGGCAATGGCCTCAAATGTACCGACTGGCACGTAACGAGAGTGCAAGGTCGCGTCAAAGAGATGGGGAGGGTGGAAATAAGAAGTGAAAATCATGAAGAATCTATGACGCCATGAATGTGAATCCTATTATAAGTGAAAATCAAGCTAATGGAAGTGATATGAAGTTGCAGAAATACAGAAGAGAGTAGAATGTGAATAAATGACAGCTCAGAATCGAAGTGAAGATGTGAATGAATTAACGGACACATGTGAAAAGCAGCAGTAAAGCTTACAAGTAGCATGACGTAGTTGGTCAAAGCACAAAAAAACACAATCATAAAAAATAATGATAATAATTAAAAATAGTTAGCTGAATGATTATTTCAAAAGACTAAAAACGGGCTACGTAGCTCCATAGAAAACCTTAACAAGCGCTAAAGAGCGGTAAAGCGACAAAGATTCACTTTCCCCTATTACTGTATTTAGGGAGATTAAAGCTAAAACATCTGTTGTAAACATCGTCCCTTAAATGTTAGTTATTTACTGAATCTAATATCAATTTGAACGAAAAACCAGATTGAAAAAAAACCACTGAAAAAAATCACAAGGTAATTGTGGAAACATTTGAGGTAATAAGTTGAATGAGTTAATAAAAACAAATAAAACAACTAAATGTTGATGAAAATGTTTCTATAAAAATTATCACTCAGTCACTCACTCACTCACTGACGTAAGAAAATAAAACGAGTGATTAGAAAAAAAGAAATTATTGAATTAAGGTCAAACAGCAGGTTTAAAAGGATTACAGATATAACGGTAGAAATGAAAAAAACACAAATATTTGTGTAATGGCTTTTTTTTTTCAAACGATATGTTAAACGTAAAATGTGTGAGATCAAGTGAATAAAAATGAAACTGAAAAAGAGAAACTAGATGAAAGTTTGGAGAGTGACGATGGTGGAGGAGAATGGGGAGGGCGTGAGTGTTGGGTTGTTGGATGATCGAAAAGAACGATGGTTGGGAGAGGGTTTGACAATCCAGCGACACCATCACGACCTTGGCCATGTGGTGGGTGAAGAGGCGCACATCCCCTCCCTACACACTCTACAAATAGGTCAACGACAAGGACATCACAATGTTTGGCAGGACACATTTAAACCCTCAGCAGATCATGAATTAGGTTCTGAAATTTTCTAATGGACAAAGGTAACGACGATAGAGTGCAAATACAACAACGGAATCCAACTACTCCTATGAGAAACGAAGTTGGCACTTTAATAAAGCAATTCAATTCTTCGTTTGCTATGCTTAGAGCTTCAATGATATTAAATTTTGATTTTACATAATAATGATTTATTAAAAAATCGGAAGATCAAAAAATAATCGTCTAGGGGGAATGATAAAATCGAACATTATTGAACTTACTGTCGTATTGATTTCCTAGATAACAGATTTTTCATCTACAATTTCTAACAATAAAATGTTTATGGTTAATTAAGGTAGAACAAAAAATACCTCCTCAGATTCATAGCACACCTAAAAATCTTGAGGAAAGTTTTAAGAATTTATATTCTGATAATTTTGAAGACATTGGCATATGATAAGGGCTAATGAATAACCATGAAGTTGTATGCTCTTGATTTTTCAATATGATCTACTACTACTAGTCCAAAAAAAAATGAATTTCACAACGATCTGTTGAAGAGTGACGAGAAGAGTTTTCGACAATGAAGGCGTTAGAGATAAGTAACTCATGAGGGCGGTCGTTACGTTACAGATGGCTGGCGGCAAGGTATCGTTGTAAGCGTAATCCAATCGAACGCTGTTACTTATTAGAACATTAGAGAAAAAATGTTCAAGAAGCACATTGTGACAAAATTTTCGACATCATTACTGCCATCTACTTTAAAGAATGTCTCAATCATCATATTACTAAATAAGCTTTACTTTCATAGTAATTTTTTACGAGAATTACTTAAATTGTTGTGCGATCGGTATGACCTCAACCTCACTAGTTATTTCGAAATAAATCCTATAAACTACGATTGAGCATCCTTTAGAAATTTTACTCATAACCAGACATGTAGAACGTGTTGACGCCCACATCATCTCGTTAACTCGAAGTGATTCTTGTTTATTTTTTCAAGAAAAAAAAACAAGCTCACAAATAAAAACAACGACGTCCTGTAAAAAAAATATTTGCGAACAATCTACGTAAAGCAGATCTAGTGATCTATCTTCTTCTTCTATCTGTTTTCTATCTTCTATCTTCTTACTATCGTGAGATTTTTGTTTTTAGTGTAATGACACCAAAATCTCCTCAATTAACGGCAATAATTTTGCAAGTTTTTACATATAGATGAGAAATTATGAGGATGTTTTAGATAATCCGATACGAGATGAAATGTTGTACGCGGTCAGAATGAAGAGTCAAATTCGAAGAAATTATCGATCGTATTGATTGTTTTCGATAATATCTCTTGTTTTTTGTCGTGCTTATCGATTGAATTTCTGAGGTAATTTTATCAATTAGTTTACGTTCATGAATAGTTCCAATGTGTTGTTTTACGAATTCATTCAGATATTTCAACTTCTTCTTATATGTTAATACTAACCCATCTTAACGTTTAAGCCAATTTTTTTTTCGAATCGGATTCATTTATGCGTAGGTTTAGAGCTTGAGTGAAAACCACACTAAATCATGACACACTTTTCTGGACATCTAAGTTCGAAATTCATCGATTAATACATTAGAATATTGTCTTTGGTATTCTATTCCAGATCGATATTCATGCATCATTGAGGAGTTACTTGAGGATCATCTATGTTGAACTTCATATAACGACTGTAGTGAAACGTAGCGAAAAATTTTTTAACGATGGTTCGTTCATCCAGTCGGCATTGAGCCTTGGACGATGTATGTTAACGACGACAACTAACAACCATCAAACTGAAGGCTACGCCGCTACTAATTTCTTTGAGAAGCTGTAAACAACTTTTTTTCTCAGAGTTTTCCCACGACGAACGTAGCATTATATGATAAGACTTGTTTTGCTTAAAACTCATAACATAAACGTATATTCGAAAAGAGAGTATATATATATATATATATATACAAGAATTATAATAATGACAAACAGCTTCAACACTGTTGAATTGAACGTATAGTAGTGAGTAGAGGATACGTTTTACCAATCGGCGAGGATAGAGACCCAGCAACGATGGTCGACGGGATCTCACATACAACCAGTTTCCATTATAACATGCATTGACGTCACAGACAGCACCTATACACCATCGAAGCAGCATACGATCAACCAAAAACTGTAAGTTATCGATGGGACCACTTACGGTACTCGAACTTTGTGAATCTTAATAGAATAGAAATATTGACTTACCCACGGATACCTCATCGCATTTCAACAGCGGTATCATTGCTGATTGTGAAAGGCTTCTAATGTGAAACAGTAAGCGATGAATTTGGACTGTAATGACTGTACATAAGCAATACATTTTATGGTCAAACACTTGTTGTTTTCTTTGTATCCTATCGTGAATAAATCTTACCAGTAATTTGCCGTCAACGAAAAAAAGAACCATTTTTAAAATGATAAACGTGATAAGCACTGACGTAATCAGTCTCTGGGCGGTGACACGTCGCCGATCCGCTGACTTTATGATATCGTTGGGATGTTTGAAGTCGAATGGTCTATACATTGTTTTAAGATGATCAGTCTTTTATCAAACCATTGCTACTTACCCTTTTAAATCATTCTGACACCAATCCACGGAAACCCTGATGGGATGTAGAACTGGTTTGTCTTGATGCAGACTCTGCATACACTTATTCATACCTTCATTAAGGCGTTTTCTATCACTATGCTAAACAGCTCCGTATAACCGTTGCATAAGGACTGATGAAAAAGCTGGAATCTTGTGATCAATTTTCTTTGATTTTATCTCGCTTCAGCAACTGAATATAAATCAGCGAATGAATATAGGACACTCAATACGAAACAAAAAAGGCGTAATTCTCAATAATGCTCCAGTACACTGATTTTCCTCGCTGAACCCGTTGAACATTTTTTGATTTATGTCAAAATGCATTGAGGAGATGGGATTCATTCAGTAGGTCTGCTTATGCAGTCCATCTCCTTTTCCAGGTGTCATTTCTTGGAAACTACAACATGTAGCGTAGCAGTATGAGGCATTCCACTATACGAGACCACAGCGCAATTCAATTTCTTTCAGATAAGCTTAACTCTCAATCTTTCTGAAGCTTTCAAATTGATACCACAATCATCCGACACCTTAAGGGTGTGTTTGACAAAAGTTGGGTCATTCTGTTGGCACACGTTTCTATGTCAGCGATATCGCCTCATAAGACAATTTCAATACGCTTATCAAAGCAGATTTTTTTCGTTCTGGTGATCCGTCCCATGAATGCGTCGACTGCTTTACAAACGCGCTTATGTCGTTAGTAGTAGTTACAGACCTATTGAACACCTATTGTGGTATCTCTACAGAACTTCACACACAATCAAATCAAATCGCAAATCGACTACAAATAAAAAGAGCCAAACTTCAGTCTTGTGAGATCCTCATGATACTCATGTTATGTCAGGACTCGTCAGCAAGATATTCTCCCGAGCCCTTCGTTTAATAACCAAATATCCATGGGAACTCTCTTTCTAAAAAGCTTTTGTAGAATCTGCAGTACATTCGTGGAATGACTTCTGAACGAATTTTGATATTCCTCAGTAATTCATCATGTTTACTTAGCTTCATCATGTTTGACGTAAGAATCACATTTGCTTTGTGAATCCATTTACATTGAAGTCACAAAGAATTAAAGACAATTGAAAATACGTGATCATTCAGAAATGGTAAGTACGTGAATGTGTTTAAGTTTGAGTGCTCCTGTTATAGTTTTGAAGTGGTCATAATTCTGCTGTACAATTAGTAGAATACCATCTTCTGAGCTTTTCGTGTAGTATCAGTCCATCAATGTATTACACCACCAATTGATACGATTCGATTTTTTCATGGTTACCTCCTCTTACATGACCTCTATGAAATCCGATTACCAATCAATAACTGTACATTGGAAAAAGATCTTTACTTGTTATGTATCGCAATTTAGGTTTTTGTCAATAACATTTCTTACCGAATTATTTTCATCTTTTTCATTTTCTCACTTATTTCTTATCATTCATTATTTTCTATGCTTTTTTTTTTCTAGTGTATCGACCACGTGATTTCACATTGAAGAATCTCCGTAATCAACCAGCAGAAGCTGTCAGAATTTCTGATGAAGTTTCCTCATAGATTTTCTACATCTATTCAGTAGCTATTTTTCTTTTGTTGCTCCAAAAGAGGTCTTCTAAATAGTGCTCTTTCTTATAAATGACATCATGAGGTAGAAAAAAAGCCACTTGTTGAAGTCATTATTAGACGTTTATAACTCAAAAACAATTTTCTTGTATACTGTAGAGAAACAAAAAGATGATGTAAACTATAGGAAACCTCTATTCAATTTCACCACCATGGAATTTTCCACACATTTACAATATGCAATCAATCCTTTTTTCCCTAGAGTTTTTAGAATTTTTGATTCTTATCGGACATGTGAAGCAAAAATATCGAATATGATAACTTTAATTGTACTTTTATTCGTAATGATGTTATAATATAAACATATGATGGTTCGAGTCCCGGCTGAGGTACAAAATTTTGTGTCCAACTCAACTCGTAATTACAGATGTGTTAACTGCATTTCTTACCTATCAGCTTGAGAGATTTTGGAGTAGATTTTAACTCTCAGTACTTTTACTTTTAGTCAACTAAGTGGTTGTAACTCATAAAGAATAGACTTGAACAAACAAACAACTCTATATAAAAGCGTTGCAGCGCATTCATAAGTGAAGCTGCAAGTTCAATCCGTTATCCAGATAGAATTACGCATACCATATTTTTTGGAGTGATCAAATTGATGTTGACAGATTTTTGTAGTTCAAACACTTGAAGTCATTGGACCAACCTTCGCTCAGCAACTTTTATGATGTTCATAGAAGTAATCATTTTAAGAGTGGAACGAGTCCAATGATTCCAACGGAGCTGTAGAATACGTGGCAGGTGAGGTGCTTACTGAAATGATGTTGAACAGAAGACGTAGATAGATGTACGTAGTACTCACATATCGCATAAAGCACGCAGTATTCAAATTTTCCCAGTACTATTGTCGCTTCAAATACCGCTTAAATGGTTTCGCCAACCATATGATTAAAACGACCCAGAAGAATAGACGCAAGTTAGTAAACTATTAAAGAGGGAAAATTGCATGTACTACTTGACATGCTTCGTGATAATCAGAACTTGTGATCCGAACGGACCACTTTTCTAAGAAGGCTTTCGATAATTTATTTTAACAGCACAACCGTCTAAATGGAACAAGAAGTCAACTGCCATGCTTCTTACTAGTAACGTGTGCCAATGAGTTCCGATAAACTTAAAATTCATTGTGATTCCCCTTAAACGCTTTTTGTTCATGTTTTTCGAATAGATATAGACGCTTTCCGTTCGTTCTTCGAATAGAGATACATCCTTCATTGTACTCATTCACTCATCATATTCACTCAGATTCATCCTCTTTTACGATTCCAACTCCGGAAAGACAAAATATCATGCCAGTGATTCTCAATAACTTCCGAAGCTTACGTAGGTGTAAACGAACTCACTGAAACAACGAAGTAGAATGGCTCCACCCACTGGCGCAAAACCACCCGCAACCTAATTTTGCCTAGTCGACACTGAAGACGTGTACCAATCATTGTGAATATGATTTGAACGAAGAGAAAAAATACAAGCATGGTAAGAAATATGGTTATAAGAACAATCTTATGACTTTTCCTTGAAGTAGTAAACTAATTTCGCATCAAAACTTCCATTAGACAAGAATGTGTGCATCCATACAGCGATACAAGAATCTTAACATGTATTTGTTTTTTTTTATTCTTTAAAAGGCTTCATATCACACCAATAACTTGTCAAAGTTTCTAATCTATGTCGATACATACAATAAGTATACTTTTTTATTATATCTAAAGAAGAATTTTTACGTTCACTACAAGTGTACAACAGAATCAACTAGCGAAATAGTAAACCTGATGACACATTTACACATCTAAGATTTACAAATATAACATATAAGGCATCAAATCTAGACCAGTACAACATGATATCACATCATATTGTTGAAATTTGCGCCATTTCTATAAAAATCTACTTGGATCATAGGATTTTCCTACAGTTCCAGATAAAATCAGTTTGAAAAAACCACGATCACCAGTTTAAAGTCACATTGTTATAACAAACAAATTAAATTATAGAGGCAACAATTAGACTATCACTGGAACCCTCACGATAACAACAATACTGAGTAAAATTAAACAAATAGTGTAACACCGTATTTGTTTAACCATAATCTGGTCTGAAAGATCATACTAATTCAAGTCTATAGGCACTGGGTGGTCTGGTACAAGGGATGTGAAAAATGAAGTAATAAATGAGTAGCAAGTTGCTAAAAATATCTGAAGACCACTCGGTTGTGCTGGCGCATTAGATGTAGCTTGTATCTGAACATCAAATAATTGTGGAAGCTATTTCATTAGAACGATGAGGCACACCTGCTCAGCAACATTTTGTGACTGTTCTCCTGTATTGTTGTTATTAACACTGCCATCTGCTCCAGCCACGCGGGCTTGTCTTTGTTGATTTCTTCTCAGTTGGATGAAAAAAATAAACAGTGCAATTGTAATGACGGCTAAGAAACGTTCTATCGACGAATATAACATTACTGCCTGAAAAATGCAATCTCTAGGATTGGATACTGGATTTTTCATAAAACTGTGGAGAACTGTAGTAAAATAGAGCAAGATGTAAGAAGCGACCGTCTTCAAACGATGTGTGGAATCGCTGAATAGTCAGTCCGTTCAGAACGAATATTGAACGGATCACGAAAAATGCTCACTGTTATCACTACGTACGAAAAGGATCACCCAATGGTTGAAATAGAAAATATGGGAAAGTTAAGCTTTGCACAAGTTTTAAGCACTTGCCAATCAAGCAACCAACCAAGAAATACAGAAGAAACAATAAAGCAACTCTTACCCAAAGTTGAAATACTTAATTCCATGAAGTGTGAAAAGCACAGAATTCTTAGCATGGGTAGTTAAGTTGAGAAAGGAGGACCACCATTACAAGCCAGATGGGTCAAACTTAGGATCTTTTTTATGTAGAATAACTATATCTAGTGATAATAAGATGCACAACTACTACGAGTATACTTTAAGTCGTTTACAAAAATAGGTTCCCTGAGAACGCAAAAGGTCAGACTGTAAGCTATAAATTTGTAAGAAAATTTTAAAAAATCCAAGACAAACAACCTACAGACAAAAATAATAACACTCTGAAAATTCGATAAACGAGGTCAAGTACGTCAGGTTCTTGTCCAGGAACAGCGGCAGCGACGTTTGGGTCAGCAGGAATCTAAGATATTTCTAAATTATGCCTGTGTGCAAATACATATAGTTGGAAACTTAAAGGCACATTAATGAACAAATTACTTGTTGAACAGCATCAGCTGCATTCACTTCAGCATGATTATGGACAGCCACGCGAGCTTGATCACCGCGAGAGACAACAAGACGTACAAAAGGTACAGTCATTGATTGCGTCGTACTGTCACCGTTTTCTAGCTGTTGTCCAAATGTAGTAGTATAACCCATTTGGCTCAACATGAAATTTTGATATTCATACCACCTAAAAATACGAATATTGGAAAAGTATACATAAATAGAACCTCTGCGTAATAAACGTACTGCTCCATGTATGTGGCATAATATCTTGAATACTGTTGTAATCTTTCAAAATGTTCAGGAGAATTTGCTCCATAGTAATACTGATACCATTCGTAATAATTGATAGATGGCGAAGGATATAAAACAGTAGGTTGCACAATCGAGGCGGATATAGTTGAAGAACTTCTGGAAAATACCGATTAGTCTTTTGTACAATAAAACATGATTGCCTTTCTTTCACGACTTAAGTGTAATAAGGCTGAATAATTCAAAAAATCAAATATAAAACAATTTAAGCAAGCAATATAGAACAGAAAAATTATAGATAAGAAATGATATGATACAGCAATACTCACGAGGGCTTGTTTACACCGGTGGTCTTACGATGTCGAAACTCTGGAGGACTAGAATGTGGCAAAGGACAAACAAGATGAAGCACTTGTGGGCCTTCTACCACTTTTCTGAAATCTATTAATTATTTGCTAATAAATATAATCAAGAATGACCAGATTATAATCTTATATTCCCGATTACGTAACTTGTCGCATATTATGCAAAAACAAAACATTACTTATATTGGAATGACATTACATGACTACTACTTTTACTTTATTATAAGCGAGCGTAGCGCAACTGAGGAGACGCCGCAAAAACACATAAGACGAAATCATTCACGGCCGCCCACAGGTCTACCGAACTCACATTCTTCATGGCTGGTAAGTTGGTACAAAATATCCGGATAGAGAACCGCGCTTTGCTGAGGAGTGGTTAACTTGAGTCACTACATCAGTCAGACCCTCAAGACTTATCCACTATTTCTGTGTTTCTTTATTGTTTTATATTTTTTACATCTCATACTTACAGATGAGAATAAGCATCTCATGTTACATGCTCATTAGTTACGATCTATGTCATGAATGTCTCAATAATTAAAACCACGATATGCCACCATACCTTCGGTCTATGACATCCTTGACGACCATTTCATCTGTGAGACAAGCACCGGAAAAAATGAGCCTTTGTGAAGTTACAGCCTAGATCAATAATAAAACAGAAAGAAAAAAAAACCATTTTAACGTTGTTACGGTGCAAATGAAGTTGCTGCATCTTCAATAAGTACCGATAATAATCCAAAATGTGATATGGTGATTGTAGGGTTCCTAATTTTCGAATAGATCTTTTCATTTTAGAGTAAACAAGAGAAAAATGTAGTTCAAATTAAGAAGTTGATCATTAGTGTATAATTTGAACCGAACTGATGTAATAGATGTGACAATACCAAGAAACAAATTGACTAACTTGTGTTTACCCAGTAAATCATATTTCTCAGAGAATGAGGAATACAAAAGAAAGAATCCTACCGGATGAGACGGGCAGACTTGATGTAAGTGCTCTTTCAGTTTTCGAATCGTCCAATGGACAGGACATACAACCTTGATGTCATCTGATGTTTGAAAAGCACACCTTACCGTCAGCTCAACAGTATTTGATGCGTTTTCTACTGACGCCATCTCTAAATGAATGTTCTCGTAATCGTAAAGCGAAGGAAATCATACGCAATAGAACTAGACATGAACTGTATTTCGTTATAACAACTGTCTGCTGTATCACAGACATTGAGGAAATTGGAGTTGGTCTTTCCATAATACACGAAATCTCAGCAAAAAATGAGCTCGTAGTTTTCAGTATACCCGGTGCTAATTAACGTAGAAACGTATTATACTGCAAAGAAAACTCAGTTACCCATAAACACTTCAGAGACATTTGATTAAGTGGCAGTGGATAAAAGAAAAAACCAACACGTAATCCAGGAAGCAAAAAACTAAACTATTCTACACAGGAGAAAACTTCCAGAATGCATCGATTATCAGCTGATACACGTAAGCTTATGCAATTCGCACGTACACGCAGCCGCTCGCAGCCCAGTCCTGTAAGGAAATTGCTTAAAGCTTGCGTGGCCTAAAACCACTGTATACATGTGCAATTTATGCTAATAGGAAACTTGCTCAGCTTTATTTTCCTACGGTCTAGTATTTTGCCGGAATTTTTTGTCAAAATAAAAGCCGAAGCTTCGTCTTTTTCAATACATGTGGTATTTTTCAGATGCCGAGTGACTTAAGTACGTGGTTTGCGAGTGTTCCTATTGTCACAAGATACTGGTTTGCTGTTTCTGTTGTCGTGCCTCTGCTTGGTAGATTTGGTTTAATAAATCCGTTATGGATGTATCTGGACTGGGATTTGGTTGTGTATCATTTCCAGGCGAGTGTAATCAAAAACATATTTCTTTAGTTTTATTCAATCGAACGTTATTTACTGGATGGAATTCTTTTTGTTCATTTGGATCTAATTGATGTTTCAGTATGCTGTTTTATTACATTGTGAAGTAAACCATTGTCTGGTTTGTTTATGTCTAGTAATAAAGTAGATTGAGTGGAATTTAGGAAATCTCTTAGACAAACCAGCCATTATTAGTATACCGGTTTTCGGGATCCCGGTTTGTATTAATGCAGGTAGAATTAATTTTGACACTCGTTATTTGAACTTCGGTGTGTTTTATATGGTTTTGCACCTAATGGCTGAAATCATTTAACTTGAGCTTTGTGATGTGATAAGGAGCGTGTTTTATTGTAAGCTTGATAGACAAGAATGATATCATTATTTCAGTTATGGCGACCAATCACGGCGCTGATATTCTATCCTGTAACACCGCAGACTGGTTTTCATTGGCTTTTAATGCTATATTTCTTGTATAACTACTCAAAAAATTTGGAAACGGGTACATTCTCTGGTCGTCCAGCAGATTATCTTTATATGTTGATATTCAACTGGCTGGTTTGTGCGGTATGTTATTCATTTGATAACATTGAAATTCTAGTAGTATCTTGAGTTCTCACTTAATTACTTTGTAATATTATGGGTAGAAATCTGTGCTGTTAGATTGTAAATTTTCTCTCTTAAAATAGGCTTAAAACTATGTTCTGACTAAGTTCAAAGCAGGTTTCTATGAACTTTTACAACGACATACC
Organism: Dictyocaulus viviparus; assembly: GCA_000816705.1. NCBI lineage: Eukaryota > Metazoa > Nematoda > Chromadorea > Rhabditida > Metastrongylidae > Dictyocaulus > Dictyocaulus viviparus. Next base: position 285,958 of record KN716157.1, on the reverse strand, counting down.
ATCATACTACAGTTCATTTCACCTAAAGATTAAAAGTTTTGCTATGAAATCATGGTAATACCGGACTTGCAGGGAATTTCTATGGCAGCTGGAGTTTATTTTTTACTCGAACCAATGGTCTTGAGTGTACTATATGTTTGGTGTCAATTGAATAAGGATACCATTGTGTCCTTCTGGTTCGGAACCACATTCAAGGTTCTCGTACTTCAAAGATTATGCTTACTATTGCAGATTACCAGTAATTATATAGCGGTAATAATGCAGTATATATACATATATATAATATACAATATATGTATCATTTGCATAATTACGGCTATTTAGTTATCATATCTATGAAGTTCATTTTCTTTATTACTATATTTCGTCTGCAGTTTCTTTTTATTGTCATATGTATTGCTATGGTTATAAATTTACGATATAGATTTGTTTCAGGCAATTTATCTCCCTTGGATACTGTGTGCTTTCAATGCAATTCTCCGTGGTGGTGGAATGAATGAATTGCTGGGCATTTTAGTTGGTCATACATACTACTTCCTGGCATTTGACTATCCTCTTCAGCACGGTGGAATGTCATTTTTACAAACGCCGCGGTTTCTGTATAGCTATCTGCCTAATGAAGAAGGTGGAGTTCACGGATTTGGTGCGGATCGTGTTAATCAAAGAAGAGGAGCAGCGGCAGGTGGTCGATATTTTTGGGGACGAGGCCAAGCTGTGGGTGGAGATTGATGTTCAGTTCTCACTATCTACTTCAACTACTATGCAAGCTATTCGCTCGACACTTATGTTCTGGGAACTGATGTGTATATGCTACTGTTTAGAAATTCGTCAGCCTTTGTGATGTTTGTACGTCACATCTGTCCGCTTAGTTTTATGCTTGGTTTGCCATCTGAACTTATGTGATATGTGTGTGAGCAGGCTCTTCGTTGTTTGTTGGTTGAAATTGAAATCGAAGTCGAAATTCATGTCGGTTTTGTACATTTTGTTGTAAATAAAAGTTTTGCTTTTCTTCACTGCTCCATTTCTGGTTGCTACCAAGAAGTACCATTTTCAAGTCGTAATATATTGGATTGGCTGTTATCTTCTAGTTAAGTTTTATTAAATCAATAACCATGCAAAACGACGCTGGTGAGATTGTGGAGCTTTATGTTCCGCGTAAATGGTACGGTTTTCTTTTTTTTTCTTTTTCATTAAAAACATATCCATAAAAAACGGAAAGGGGAGTGCCTGTCAAATTACGTTGCTTTTTTTTTCATTACTTTATTTGATGAAAACTTTCGCCACAGAAGTGTCATTTTGCAGCTCATCCTCGAATCGCCTAATTGGACCTAAGGATCATTCTTCAATACAGATAGATATTGTTGATGTTGATCCGATCACAGGACGAATGGTTTGCAATCATCGAGTCATATCTATTTTAAATAGACGTTTGCGTGTTAAGGTAGCCGGGAAAGCAACTCGCTATGCTATTTGTGGTGCTCTTCGTCGTCAAGGAGAATCGGATGATGCGATATTAAGGCTCGCCCAAAGAGATGGAATCATTCCTAAGAACCTTTGAATTTTTGTTACACATTATGGTAAAAATTTTACTTTCATGAGAAAGTGACATTCATAATTATTTGCATCCTTGGAAGTTTCACATTGAAAACTACTCGTCCAAATGTTAGCAAGAAGCACTCGCATACACATAGTTGTAATATGATATTAAAACTATGAATATTGTAGTGTAGTACATATGTGTTTAACAGATTGTAGCAAATAGTAAGATTTCATTGTGAATTGACAGTTTCATAATATAAATTTCTCAAATTCAACAAATGGACATTATATTAATGATCTGGACAGCAAGTTTCCGAACGGCGATATCTGGTGTTGCAATAATAAGCATCTTTATTGAGTCCAACATTTGAGGTAGAAGATTTATAGCGTTGTCAAGCGAAAGGATGATCTCAATTGGAACTAGACATATTTGCCGATATGCAAGAAGGCCGAGTGTATTGTAGTCCGGCTGGAATTCTAACGTTAGTGAAGTGTAATCATCTTGCAGCAGCACATTGAACTCATCATTTAGTGTACATGGTTAACTTATGGTAGCTAAATATCGTTAAAGCAACGCTTTTGGGGGAAGACGGAATTCACCTCATCGAAGCTCTCATTATCTTTCTCGCTCAATTCAAGCATGAAGGGATTAGGCCGCTCATCAACGGGATTTGTTGGTAGCCCTATTGGCCGTTGTTTTTGATACTCTGAAAATAATGTATAAGAAGGCTCTGAAGCAGACGCGGTACTCGGAAATCTGGCTCACAATGACCAATGTCATTTGAAAGAAGGGAAATTCCTGTGCAGATATATTTTCAGTGTTTTATTGGTTTCTTATATATGAGGCTCACCATGAATAACATTATTGATATCTCCCTCTGATACAGGTCGATAGAGCTTCTCACCATCCGATTCAACTAACATGAACTCAAACTTCTAAAGAATAATCATTGAAAGCTTTATTTGAAGGAATTGAGCACGAACCTCTTCCCTATGTTCTCTAGCTCTTGTGGCAAATCCTCGGTTAGCACTTTGTATCTCAGCTTTTTGGAGTAGCGATACCATCCTGTTGTGACAATCGTGAAGTCTCGATAAGTCAGTCGGACTGGAGACATTTTGTGATTTTTCGAATTTCTTGATAGGTAGACGTGTTCAATGAACAAAAGAAATAACATACCTTTTTCTTAATGCTCCCACTAGAAGAGAATACATCTTGATCAGAGCCGATGATACAAGCTGTCTGTATAGGTTTGGTCGAGAAATACCTATAGCTCGTCCCAAAACAGCTTGAAGCCTCTGTAGACGGTCGAATTCGAAGGCGACCTCAATGGTGATGTATGGTGAATTAGAAATAGTAGAAAATGCAAATACAGATGTATGTAAATTAACACTGACAAGCTTCAAATATTAAGAGAATCAACCTGAAAACTAGCGTCTAAGCAGTGATGCAGCAACACACGTACGTGTTCCGGCATTTCGTATAATGTACCATACTCGCTAGCAGCCAAAATTTTCTCTAGACCTTCGGGTGGTCGTTCGCATGGACAGAGAATGGAACCGATTATCTGCACTGTTAGTTGGTGCGCTAACAGTGAGGAAATCAAATAAGAGACTGGCATTCTGGAATTTTGCTATTCCTTGTCTTAATATTAGGAAGTACATTGTAACAAAGTATATTGATTAAATGTTATGAAGTCGTCTTATGCTTACGTAGGAGATCAAGAGTTATATCATTTTGGAGGCATACCAATGTTGGGTGAGTATTTTCGAAATTCAATGTTGCTGAGATAATCACAAAACTCGAAGCTTCAGGCGGTAATTGGACGCACATCCTGAGGCAGATGTCAATTCAGTCGTTTACAATTCGATTCAACTTGGTAGTGCAATGGTAAACATATCGAATTGGAAATTTGTGGTATACGGGGACAAGCCCTAACTGAAGTTTTGAGTTTAGTGAATAGCTGAACAATATTTAAAAAAGGAAAATGTATAATGGGACCATGCCATACTATGGTTGGTAGAAAATGAAGCGATCACAATGCGTAGTAATTCTCAAGTAGTATTCTTTTGAAACCTCGACGCAGCATGAAGGGAGGTATATTGTTTTATAGGTGACTCTTTACGGCACCGTAAATTTCTGTTCGGCTTCTTGATCAATTGTTTCTTTATGTGTAAACTTACAAGTTTTATCAACTTTGTAGCAGTGAGTGTAATCGACATGCACTACCGACCATGTCTTAAGACATTGCTATTTCACCTTCTCTGACAAGTATGATAGTAATTCACGAATCTATAAGGATGGGAATCTTATTCTGAAAATCGAGCAGGTGACCTACGGATGTTTTTTGTCCAGCCACTGGGCTCATCCAATACTTTCCTATCTCCAACATACTAATTATATCGAATTGTCATAGTGATTTGGAATTTTATTGATAATCAATGTAAGCAATTCGTTTTCGCACGCCAGGGGCAGTAAATTAAAACCTGGAAATCCGGGAAGATGAACAACAGTGGTTTTGTAAAGAATGGTCAACTGAGGTCAGTGTATTTATGAATTAAACTGGCAATCTATGATCTATGCATCTACGAAAACATTTAAACCATTGACTAGGAAATCCACCATAAGGCATAATAGTCGGCTGAGAAATAGGCGAATTAAAGTATTGTTGATGTTCTTATAATTTTTAAAGACGTCCAATCGAAATATCTACGTAATATATAAAGAATGAATTCGTTACATAAAAAGTTAAAGGACTAGTTAGACATAATGGCCGTATGTACTTCACCCACTGTGCAGGTTATCATTCTGGAGATTTTAAAACGATATTACTTGGTACTACCATTACTACTATGATGGAAGCAACCAGCGAAATAACCCAGATATCGAGAGCATACAGAATCAAGCTCTGTTGTCTTACCACTAAAGTCTAAAACTCCTAATAGTAGTTTAGAAAATGAGTACAATTCAAAGACAGCAAAAATATTCACAATCCGCGTAGTAACAATAAGATTAGGTATGCTATTTTGACGGTAATCTAAGAAAAGAAAAATTTCTACCTTTGCTTTGCACCATCAACAGTGAAGATAAGATCTAGATCACTTAGTGGTCCGTCGTGTGTATCCTGGCTCAAGAATCTCTTCTTCTGAGCATCCACTAAGAATATCTGAAGTGAAATTCAAATAAATCATATACCCTATTAAAAGATATATGGATATTTTCGAATAGTTCAGGAATTTTTCTGAGAGATCTGCTAGCTTTTGTTTCTGAGCTAATCACAGATACCCAATGGCGATAATTAACCGATTCTTCTCAAATATCAAGGCATTTGGTTTGTTAGTTAGTTTTGCAGTAGCACATAAGGAGAGTGTCTTTATATGTGAAACTTCTGTAATTGCTACCTGTTGAGCGAGAATTTTCTGCTTGAGTGCTAATCCTTCAATGCTATCCACCATGACTTGCCCTAGATCTTCTTTATCGCCTTCTGAATTACGTGCATACACAGAAAGAAGAAGTCGAATAGGTGCTAATGTTGCTGATCTGAAACGAAATCTTAGAGCAGTTTTATAAATATAGCTTTAAAATATTTGTACTTGAGTTGCGTAGTTATAAGCAATATGTAGAACAAGCAAAATGGGAATTTAACACTGGTAAAGAAGAATTCATATAGTTCCGAAAATAATACGAATAAATAGATCACTAATTGCAATATAAACGCCCTCAAATATTCTTACGTAGTGTCCCAGAGCGCTTTTGTGAAAATTGTCCACTGTTCGTCAGAAAAACGACAAGCAGCCGCGATCACATGCCTCAAACAAGCTGTCCCAACACGAGGAAGGTCTCCCGACTGAGTAGTACATTCAGTGGCTAGTCGACAAATATCGTGCAAAAGTCGACTATGCCACGATGCTGAACTGATTCAGTTATTTATTATGAAATGGCAAAAGAGTGATTTGATGTTGTTTTAATTATCGTGATTTATATTAAAATTCAGTCTTTGACGATACACTGAATATAAGTAGTGACTTTGTTCATGGGACAGGATGTCGACTACCATCTGAGTGCTGATGCCAACAGCTTGACGAAGATTCGCATCACTTTTTCCATTGTCAGATTTCTTCGAATTTCGTCTCAACCATTTTTGAATGTGAGGCAGTAAAAGAGTAGACAAGCAAAAGCAAGCAGTATTTATTCCTGAAAAATGAATAGTTAGGATTTTCAGGAGCTAAAAATAATGTTGTAAGAGTAGGTTTCGCCAGTGTTTAAAAAAACATAACTTAAGGTAAAGTAAAGTGAATTTATCAAAACTTTACAAGTTCTTGGTCACTTTTTTCATAAATTACTAAAGAGAATCATTAACTGACATCTAAGCGATAGCCTCATTCTGACAGAACAATGGAAATTTGAATAAGTAAATCTTTTTAATAATAAAAAAGCCGTTAAAAAATGATCAATTGGCTTTGCTAAGTGTCGTATAATTCACTTATTGACAGATGTGCACTACGTTTCATAGCATCCTCTTCATTATGTCACTTTTATTCTCAATGTGACTAAATCGTACCAAATTCTCCAAACTGGATTGTGTTGATGAGTTGCTGGATAGAGATGAGTAGTCGTGACTGAATACAAGAGGGAGCCGTAATTAGAGTACCTGAGAGGTGCTCTACGAATGAAAGTAACAGTTCTAGTGAAGCCACCTCTGAAGGCGGCAAATCAGTCCATGGCAGATAACCAAGCGGTACTAAAATTATAAATTATTTGTTACTAATGTGTCTGATAGGGAATAAAATCTAAAAATATTAATCAATATAGGATAAGTGGGGAGGTTAATGTGTAGAAACCATAGTATCAATGTTTAATAGAAATACAAAAATTTATCAGATAAAGAAACAGTTTTATTGACTTCTGGGAGTCGTTATTGAGTAAACTTACGAACCTTCTAGTGAAGCATCCAGCTGTAATGGAGATGGATCACCATCTCGAAGAGGAAACCAAATGGGATCTAGTGTCGCAGAGAGCGGATAGGGCGATGTTGCAGCTGATTCTACTTCGTCTATACATTCACTACGCAATCTTGCTCTAAAAATCGCTTCATAGATGCGATTGTTTTTGACGTAATAGAGATAGTACTAGACCTGTGAAGCAGGCTTGGATTAGCAATATGTGCGGTTTTGAAGAGGTTCAGAATTACGGTGTAGGTCGGGGTGATGAGACGAAGGGCAGCTTCACTGAGTTGATCATCACCACGCTTAGCGCAATGGTCAGTTTCACTTTCAGTTGCATCAATTTTCGAGCAATTCGATTGCAAAAAGTGTACAATACATGGCAAACAATCTGGTAGCGACCATGACAACACCGAACTGAAATAAGATAAAATATTCATTCCATATTATAGTTGTAGAGAATACTCTGTCGAGTATTCTCTACTTTATCACCCAATTCACGAATGGTCACAAGTATTTCAACATCTAAGCTCCACCCACTCCTGCATCCCCTATATAAACACCCATAGCAGACATCTCATCCATGCCACTTACTCATCACCTCTAACACACGATCCTTCTATATCATTACTCGTCTAGCTATCACATTCCAGATCTCTCTTTGATCTATTACTGCCTTGTATTATTGTTATATTGTTATATTATCATTCCGTACTATCGTATTATTGTATTATTGTAATATTATTGTATTTCAATAAAGGTTTAATTACCCAAGTTTGAGGTGCAACAACCCAACTTTGGAGCAAACCTAAAGGCTACTGTATTCCGAACCCGACTGAACACAATAGTAAACATTTGGTATCCGGAAAATCTAAGATCAAATATGAAAAAAGATGAAGCATGTCATTTTTTCCGTGACAGTAAGATT
>KN716157.1:257256-275358 GCA_000816705.1 Dictyocaulus viviparus | reverse complement strand
GTGGACATTGTAATATCATGTAATATCATTGCAAAAATGCAATTAATTAAAAACAAATTATGAATATCATAAAATAGTACGTTTTTACAAGCCAAATATAATTATCCATCTAACTGGGACCACAATAAATAAGCGGCTGCGTAGCGGTTTCAGCCTTTAATCAAATAATTTAGTTGTATGATATTCTACTATTTAATCTATAATTGATAGCTGCGATACCTGGATTTCCGTTCGCCATCGACAGAAACAATCGGAAACCAGTAAAGTTCCACTTCTCCCCATCGCACCCAAGAGTGATCCAATAATCTTTTTTTTGCCTTAGGGATTCGCTATCATCATAATTACTTTCTGGGACGTTAGCGAAACAGTAGGACTATTAGGCAGGTGGTCTTCTTGCCGCGCGTTTGATGCCTAGTAGGACCAAATCAATTATTCTTCCACCGGATATTCATACGCACCACGTGTAAACGGCTGATCTTTGATCACCAATATAGATCAAGAATATCGGGTTCCCTCTCTTACTTGTGTGACACGAAAAACGCCTAACATAATTCTTTCTCAAGCGCCAGATTGCGTTATAGTAGAAATTACAACTATAATGTAGAAAACCACTACAAATGAAGGAGATCCAAGATCAAACGTCATACTTCCGCTTATCTCTGAATTTCCTACAAAGATCAAAGAGAAACATAAAAACCAGCAGATTAACATTACTCTTTCAATATTGCACTATGGAATATGTTTTATGCTAATAAATTATTTTGTGCTTAAATTCAATAACGTGGAAATAAATGATACGCGTGTATATTATAATAATAATAAAATATAATAATATTGATTAGCGTAAATTACTTGGAATGGAGCGATGAGCATCTGATTGAAACAAAAGCCTTGAGATTCTGAAAGAACCAAAGAGGATATTATGTCGGCGAGCACCATGACAGCAGCACGGGACTCATCTGGAGACGATGCTACCTAAACCGATGGGTATGGAAGCTATCGTTAGCTTAAAAAACAACGAAAATACTTGATAAACACCCATAAAAAAAGCTAGGTCCTCGAAAAATTTCATTGATTTAAACCTGCACGAAATGACTACAAACTATTGGCCACACAAGCATTTGATGCACTAACGGCCGATTTCCAAGAGGAGACAGGATTTCAGAGATCTGAAGCAGCTACATAAGCATAAATTCTTTACAATATTTACAATACTGACTTCAATGTCTGAAGAAATGAAATTTAGAAGAGAGTATTTTAGAGCTGTTGAATGACACATTTCACGTTTGTCAACAATTCTACTTCAATGAAAATCCAACGGCTAGATGTGCAATAAATTAGTCGATTTATATTAAAGTGTTTTTTTCGTTTATGCAATAACCATTATACAACATCAGAAAAAAATGATTTTTTTCGTTTAGAAAGTTTCTGAGCATTAGCAAACCCTTTTAAGGAGATTGGTAGTAGGTGTGAGTATGGGAGCTTTCTTCCCAGAGTAGAAAATTCGATTCTCGCTTGCTCCAGTAATTGCAATGCACAATTCACGTAAACTACGAAGATTCAACTCGTGGCCAACTTTTGAGTAGAACCTTGAACAAACAAAGATTTAGAAAGCGACGTCCAACCACTTCTGACATGAAAATGCACGAAAATCTAATCGAATAGCTGCACGTGCCTGTCCACTTTAGCGATGAGAATGCACAGAGCTCTGTTCAAACAGTCATTGTCGATTTCACCATTGCCGATAACATTTTCCACTGAACGATCTGCAGCTGCGTCTCCCTGAAAACCTGTCAGTTCTGTAGAAATGCGGGAGCTTATTAATTGAAAAATTTTAAGCTTGAAGTGAAGAATAAAATTATTCCGAAGCATATGTAACTTTGATACCTAGATGAAAACCTTTCAGAGAAAAAGCTTGTTTTGAGAAGGTTAATTATTATTAAATCACAATGATTTTTTAAGATCAAAGTTTTGAAAAAGATGATTCCGTCAAAAATTCGGCGATATACATTGATACATATATATTGAAAGAAAAAAAAATAGGAAAATAGAATGAAATAGGAAAAAGAGAGAATGTTGAAAATCTCTATCAGATTTTCAAATAACCTTTATGTCATCATTTGATATCGGTGGAGGATGCTGTTTATTCCTGCCAAAACTGAAACGTGATGGTTTCTCGTAACACAAAGCCCCATAAATAAACTTCTCTAGCTCCCATATATATTCGCTGCATCTGAAAACAGTAAAGAAGGACTTTCGATCTCCGTTAAATGTCCTTCTGGATATAAACCTTATCACATGCTTCCAGCATTCTGGCGCGTGGACCGAAACAAATGCATTATCCAGTATTAACTGCATACTGAGTAGATCTTCTCGATTGAGGATTCGTACTCGTTTCTTGAATACATCCTTTAAATGAAATGTAAATCCGACTGTTACTGACACACACACGAATAACGTAATACTTAAATGAACAAATAAAGTAAAACTGAACAGTCAGCTGCCTTTCCTGATTGAATGCGATATATAATTAGAATAAAGTGCAATCATCCTAAAAAATCAATTCAAAATCAAATTAATGGTAGTTCTTAATGATCGGAATAAAAAAAACAGTATATGGTGCTTGAATACTACTGAGAATGAAGAATATGAAGAAAACAAGCATAAATTTTCATAAAAAGAACCAAGAAATGCAACCCAGATGAGGCTCCACGTTTTGTGAGTTACTCAGCTACGTGTGTTGTAAAATCTTTAAAATATGTAAAATTTGAACATACTTGGTCTTCTGATGCAGCAAGCATTCGTAGCTCATCAACATCACACGAGAACTCGACAAGTTTCTCAAATATCCAACCGCAACGCTCAGCTAACTCTATAAGAGTAATTTGGGAATCCATAGTAAAGAATACGCTATCAGGAGAAAAATTTTCTTATGTTGGTAAATTCCCGAAATATTTCATATTTTTAACAAATTCCCAGCCCGTGCAACATCTACAAAGGTTATTTGAACTATTCATTTCGACAAAATAATTGACAAATATATATAGCTTCATTGAATTAATATAAACATATATAAACTATAGGACGCCTTATACAATAACATAAATAACTATTTAAGCTAGAACTGTCAATAAATAATGTAGAGAGTGCATAAGTGAAAAGAAAGGTTTTTATAAAGCTTTCTACGATAGATTTAATTACTTTGTTGTTTTTTTGTTAAACTGCGATAAATTTTCAAGTGATTTTGTTGAGAGTTTTGAAATATGTGTTGACCAACTCTTCTGTGAGTTCTCATTTCCTAATCGCTTACATACAAATAAATCTAATATGATGTAATTCTCACCTAACTCTAAGGCAACAGCTGCCAGTGACTGCATGCCTTTTATCGAGTATTCGATACCATCTTGTATTTTCTGACGTGCCTTACGTCGATCTAAAAGCATCTATAATGACAAAAAACAAAGAAACTGCTGAAATGTTTAAAACAACCTTTTATACCAAGAAATGTCGACAAAATTTGAACTATTGAATCCCAAGCTGATGCGATAAGCCAACGAGCAGCCACTGATTCTGTAATCGAGCTCAATTTCTTATTGAATATACTTTTAAGAATTGTCAAAAGTTTATAGGCACAGCAGTCTTTGAAACTTTAGGAAACTACGAAAAAAGCAACATAATATTGCAAATTATATGAATTGAAGTAAAATCACATATATAATGGGATAAACACAATTCAGAAATTTCTCGCAACATAAGATTACTGAAAATATCCTCTCAACCCACCCTCTCTTGGTTTTGTTAACGATTTCCCAAGTGAAATGCTCTGCAAACGTTCGACATCTGTCAAAAGGCGACGGTCCAGACCATCATAATCTGGAAATACACCTCAGCAAAGCTACGATAGGTCAGGAAATTCTCAATCTGTATTTTGGTAATTTGTCACAAAATAATTTAATACTACAAGTTTATGTTTAACCTTTCAAATTTTTTTCTCATGTACTGATCGAAAAGTATTTTTCCCGTATCAAAAAATAAGATATGGATGCCAAATTCCATCTTTAACGACTCCAACATCAACTCAGTACCATTTAAGGAAGAAAACTGGGAATAAAACTCTCCATTGCAGTCAAAAATCAGCAAAAAAAAGTAGATAAACTTGTTAATAACGTATTTTTGAAGACTTATTCAGTGTTCTCCATCAAGCTATACTCCACATAACTAAAGAAAGAAGACATTAGATATTCTAATAACGTTATATAATCACATGACATCAGTTAGGACACGTTGAACTCTGTTACTGATCAATATCTGTGGAAAGAAGATTCGATTTCTATCTGATATCGGGCAAATCATTAATTGCCATTCTGCTGTACACAGTGACTTAAGCTAAATGATCTTTATCAGATTAGTACTACTAATTCTCTTTCATATCTTCTAGCAGCCCTTATTGCGGATACCAAACAACGTGCACTATTTTAAACTTGAGCATCGCAGTAGCACCTACTTTCGTGCTATGAGACCCCAATTAACAACTTTACCATAATTATTCCATCTTCATATTTCTCACTAAACTAGAAACAACAGGTTGAAGTTGTGATATCCATTTTACTTATTTATTCTGACTTCATTGTAATTATAATACAGAATTAAAGAAAAAATTGAAATACTTTTCATCACGGGAAATCTAGATGGAGTGAAGTACATTATCATAGAAAATGATAGGATTCACCTTTAATAACTTGCATAAGTGCTCCAGAAATTTCATCAAATGAACGATTTACAGTATGATCATAGACGTTCTTCAACCAACTTTCACTTGCATATACTATGCAACCAGATTTCAGCACACTGTCACGAAACGTCGCCTAAATATTAAAACAAAAAATGATGTTGCTAAGCGGTACTGTCGTCGTACTGTATCAAATACGAAGAATGTACTAAAGTCAAAACTACAATTCTAGGACGCATCATCATTCCTGAGTTAGTTCACAAGTCTTTTATACATTGAAAGATAATTTTTTATAACTCATGAACTTAATTCACGTCTTTCATAAGCCTAATTATACTGATTTCCGAAATTCTAAGTACTAAAAACTAAGACGAAATAGTACAGATCAGAGGAAGTGGGTCTAATTATCGACGTTAACGACTATCACAATTTTAGAGCGCTATTTTAACAGATGATCAACCAAAATCCGCTGATCTGATCAATTTCGAGAAAACGATTAGCTCCAATGCTCATTATGATATAAACTAATCCCAATGATCAATTTCTAGAATTCATCACGTGCTCTCTTCTCACTAGTAGATAGACATTAGGTCTATATTCTTGGAGGGAAATTACTCTTCCTCACGTTCAATGGGAATTATTACAATCTTTGCTAAAGCTTCCTAGAGATTTTGACTGAGGTAATTTTTATGGCAATTTATCTATGAAAAGTTCAACTTCTAACACCTGTTCTCAACTATTATTGATTTATTTAGTTCATTCGTTCAAAAAATAGCAATTTATCAGTCAAATCTAAACTTTTCGCAGTTGAAAATATAAACCTTGTACGACTCAGTGTTATGCCAACCACATTTCATTTTGACTCATGAAAGTCCGTAAAAACATCTAACCCATGGTAGTCCATCCTTTCCTCGGAATACAAGACATAAAGAAGAGTAAACGGTGATGTAGATGGCATCGGTGTTCAGAAATTCCTGTTGCACTTTTGACTTCGATTTGAACGCTTCATTGTGTATAGCCGAAAAATCTGAAATAACGATTATATCTGTAAGACTGAGGTAGAAGGCGCAAAACACTGTGCTACTAACCGTTGTAAAATCCAGAAGAAAATTCCAAAATTGCGTCATCCACTTCTAGTGTAGATTTGAAATTGCTCCAGTTGGCTATACAATCGGCCAACGAATCTACGAATTTCAAAGCAGTGATCTTTTCCGTCTAAAAAGAAGTAATACAATTTCCTCTTTATTGCCATGGTTTGTCATAATACTGTTATGTGGGATCAAAAGATCAAAACAATGTACAAGCTTTAAAAATGACTAAAATATCCAAATTCTTCAAGATAATACTCAAAACTAAAATTATATTGCGCACCAAGTACTTGAAGACTCAAAATCAACCAGAAGCTAACCGATTCGTCGTAGTATGTAGAGGCCATTTGGGCAATAGAAACCATTGACGCCACTTTAGGGTCATCCGTTTGTTTAAGGCCGAATTTTTCTTCCAGCTTATTCAATGTCTTAGCGATTTCCTGACAATTTGGACAAAAAAAACATTTTGGACATTGATATAACAGAAGTAATTTTCACTAACATCATCCAATTGTTCTTCCGTTGCAATGTCTTCCTTACGAATTGGAGCAGACAAAAAAGGATCAGGATTGCATTGACTGATATCCGAATGTGTAGTAAAACCTAACGGAAAAGATTTTTAATAGTTGATAATAGTAAATGCTTCGAATTTCTCAACACACAGAGAGTCGATAGTAAGGTATAAATGATCTGTGTTCTAAAGAGTTTTACCTTATCATTATAAGGTAACATTTCAGGAATACATGGTAATATGTACCAAATATCTATCTGTAAATAGGTTATTTTTGGTTATTAGTCCACAACATGACCAGGTAATTTTGAAATGAAATCAGTCATATTGAATATGATTGTCTTCAATCTATGCACTGAATGGAAAAATAATAGAAAATCATCATGTTGATCAGAAGAATATTTAAGAATATCCTGATGTACTAAAGTTTCTGACAGCGAATTGTTGACAACATCTAGGTGAACAATTAGAAAGAAGTAAAAGTTCATAGAAATTGGGATGAAAATATTATTCACGATTTTACAGAACTAAGTGAAGTTCGTTGTACTTGTGTTCTTCAGAAAACCCCTCATAATTTCTACAGCGATACCCACCGCACGTACATGTTATGGTCTCCAAAACATGGGAAAAAATAAAATACCTTTCGAAATCTCTCTATTACGTAAATTTTTAACATATGTGAAACTTAACAAGTACAAACTTGATGGATTCACATCGATTAACGTCGAAAACATTTCTCCTAACTTCACTCTTGTTTCCTCATCCAGAACGCACGTTGAAGAACAGAAATCCAAAATACCTTGTAACTGGAATGATGAAGAGCATTTACAAAATAAGAATTTCGCGCAATTTTTCTATTTCTTTACAATTAATCTAGTTTATAGCTCCGTTACAGTATAATTTTCAAGCATGTAACATCACTTCCAAGCTGTTCAGTTTAACCCAATTTTTTCCCACATAACTTCAAAACTTCAACAATGTGTTTCACCTATGATTTTTTTCTGTTTATTGCCATATCTTTAATATTATCTGCTGAAAGCCGGATTTGAATATTGATTCATATTATCATATTAATTTGTTCGAATAGTTTGTTCCCAAAAAGTTCTTTTAGATGTGGTATGTGGTAGTATAGGTCAAAATTGTGCTGAATAATTAATTACTTGGGCAGACTATTAGCATCTTTCTAAATATCATTCAAGCAGGAAGTTAAAGTTCTAAAGCAATGGATCAATTGAAAAAAATTTTCAACCGTCTACATCATTTATTTTCGACTCTTTTGCTTTCTCTTTCTTTTCGTACTTCTTTCCTTCTAAAAATTGTAATATTTGAGACACAGCAGTTTACCATTGAGCCACAGGCACGTATTGCTTCGATTGAAATTTCGTGTTGTGGATGAGCACATTCAACCATACACACCACCATCATGCGCCACAAGTTCAACGAACGAGATCGTACACACGAAGAGATAATATCACTTAAACGTCGACGATCCGACAACATCTGCAAGTAAATGAAACTGATTTTTGCTATTTCTTAATTACAAATTTTCGCCGTGATTGTAAATATAGAGGTTGCACAACAACTATAGCAGTCATACACAATGGTGTATGAATGTTATAGTATTGAATATTTTATTTCACTGAAAACAAAAACAGCGTTGCAACGTTTACTAATCTTCACCTCAAATAAATGAACAAAACAAAAGGGCGAATTATTCGCAAAACTTGAGACCTCGAACGATACTCGAACTCCCATTAGTAACAAAACCACCATAGCTGATAGAAATGAAAAAAAAAACTATGATGAAACAAAAAAAGCTATTTTAGTAAAAATTTAATTGCCTAATATCGCATTTAATTAATATTTTGAATTTTTAGATTATAGACATCTCAAAACATTCCAAATAGTTATTGAACAGAACTATGGATTTCCCTGAAAAATGGTAAGAGCGTCTATTACAGTGAAGTGACAGGAGTATAGAAGAATCAAACAACACTATGCACATTCCATTTTCATAAGGCGAAATCATCGTTAAAGATAGAAATCAATATCTATTGCCATACAGTCAGCCTGAGAAACAAACGCAGTAACCTATACTCTTCCTATCACATTATCACATGTGAAATCGTGTTTCTACCTCACCTTTTATGAGGTTATGTATGTCCAGAGTCACCCACTGTTAATAAAAACGATGACAAAATATATGTTTCTTACGACTAACCAATTTACGTTTTCTTTCAGCAGGTGGTTTATTCATGCATATGTGTATGCCTTTGTCTGTGAATACGCTTCATTATATCTAGCCCATCTATTTGACCAAAAGCAATGACTTCGTGGTGTATGAGAAACGATTCGAAGTCGACTACAATAATCATGTTCTTCGCAAGAATAGCCAGGTAAGCTGTTTATGTGTGAAATATTCAAATGTATGGAAAAGTTTCTTTTTTTTGAGTCATGGTGGAGGTAGTTAAACAACAAAAAAATGGTTTTATTTTAAGTTCCATTTTAAAGGATGCCTTTCACTGCTAAAGAACGTTTGTTAAAACAGCGCAATTTAGAACCTGTTGAGAAAGACCAATATAATTAATTCCAAAGCCATATCAGGTTGCTTGAACCTTGAATAGGGTGATGATCTATCTATACGTACAATATCAAAATCCCCAATTGAAAAGTTTCTGATGCAAGCAAAAAAAGACTAGGTAGAACGCATCATTATACAAATGTCATCACAAACGCTAATAGAGAGGATTTATAAAATGAAATAGGTAGGTTTTTATGCTCAAAACATGTAATGCAGGTTCAAATATTCCAAATATTAGTCAGGAAATCAAAACAGAATTTAATCTACCACCAACGCACCTATGACGAAATCGGCATCGGTAAACGAGTAGCTTGGAAATTATACAAGATGTGTTTAATTTAATACAACAAATGAAACGGTCTTATGAGGATTGACTCGGAATTGTCAACGCTACGTAAGCAGAAAGAAGTATTACAAGATGTTATGCACCATACTATTGCAAGCATTGTCCCAAAAATTTTCCGAATTTGAAATGTGGATGGAAAAATCTCAAGTTTGGATTCACGTCGACAATCAGATATCGGTGGACACAATCGTGCACCAAGCCATTAAATATTAGACATAGTCGTTTAAGTGGAACAAGAGGACAGTCGTAAGCTGGTAGACTCTATTAATACACTAGGGCAAAACTATCCTACTGATAATTGGTTGGAAAGTTAGGAAAGCTTTGAAAAAACATGATTCTAACAACAGCATATTTAAAAGGAATTCACTGGATGAGAAATTAGATCACAAAATTACAAATGTCGGCAAATCCCACTGAGTCAAAAAAAATATCAAGCAAAAATCAAAAATTTTTAGTGAGATACTGTTCCTACCTTCTTAATTATTCTTATGGCTTCGGTTCTTTGCTCGATCTTTGGAAATAGAAACGCCTTATGGAACAATGCTTCCAAAACAGGGTATACAGATGGAATACCAGCCATGATGCGCACTAACTGTTCCAGAATTCTAAATTATACTAACTATATTTTCTTCTAAAAAAGTAGTTAAGAAAGAAGAAACTAGATGAAATAGTATATTTGTGGTTCAAGTATTACTAAAATGATCCACTTTATAATCGCGAACTACTGAGTATTTTCTCAAGTATTGTATAATTTTGATAAACACCATCTAATTGTTATAACGGGTGCTTGACAAGCTAACACGAAATCAGACTTAATCGAGGTTTTTCAGGTCATCTTCAAGTTGACACCAGTCCCTAATCTACTGTATTTAGCGTTTTTCCTTAATTATTTATTTATCAACAGAAATTTAAGAATATAATAGGTGAGTACAAAAATATTACCAGTAATTTATAATTCTCAACACTTCATGAACGGTAATTATTTTTCTACCGACCAAATAATTTGATTACATGAAGGGCGCTCACTGGTACATAAGCCGCGTTGCTTCTGGATTAGCAATTACCGCTGGACTAAGCGTAAACTTTGCCATTTGACCTTGTCCAAGAGGTTCTTCGGTACTGATTGATAGATCTGTAACGTTTTTGTCCGGAACACCAAGTAGTCTGATCATAAGAGGACACAACTTTTCCCTGAAAGACGTTCGAAGTGAGTTCTTGGGCAATGACAAAATTCACTGATAGATATCAATTATGTAAAAATTCGTCTGCATGGAATTTTCGTCAAGATCTAACAAAATAGCGATCAGTAATGTAGTGAAGCCAATTGCTACATGTGATTTATAAAGCAGCTAGGTTTTTATCTATTACTAGACAGCACTAGCTTAATAGGATCTGAGTACTTTTTTTGTAAAGTTCAATTAACACCTTAAAGGAATAGATGCACAAATAATGCTGAACTTAATTATTGAGAGATAGTATTTGGGAAATGCTAAACGTGTGAACTTAAATCTGTCTTTAACTTTTTGTCTCATCAACTAATAGTGTATTGTATGTACCCTGTTATCCATATGTCCTTTACATACCACAGTAAGTTCACAAACGGTGTATGCTTCACTATACTGACGGGTTGAGCAGTAAGTAATGCATTCACAGCATCAAATAACACTATGCTGTGGTACGACGACACCGTCAATTGGTCTAATTTGGCCATGTAACTTTCCAGCAGCTTCGTTACATCCATATATACCGATAATACATTTTGTGCTTCCTAAACGATATTCATACCGTGCATTACGGAAAAATTCTATTTTCAAATTTAAATAAATCCATCAGTGGTCGATTTGCATAAATTTGTTATGTGGTGTGTGCTTAAATTATGAAACAGAAACTTATTAATACAGTACAAAAAAATAAAATGTAAATCACTTGACAAAAATTATACGGCCAATAACTTTACTAACAAGGAAGCCAGAAATCTTCGTGCTATTATTTCAATTTTTTCGTATCCTTATATCTGGTAAGCGGCAAATTTCACCAAGAAACGTTAAACTTTTTTCCTGATGACTATGTTATGTAGTATATATTTTGAGTGACTCACTCCAGCAGAGTACCGATTAGAACAGTACGCAGTAATTGACTGGGAGACGGCTGCGCGAGCTGACACACGCGTAGATTCGTCGCGAGTTGATCCAAACACTCTCATGTACAACTAAACAATTTTTCAAATATGGTAATTTAAATGAAAATTCTTTTACCATTCACCTCTAAACACTCCTCGACTTCTTGCAGCGATATTCGTAACTCAGCTGAGCAGACCATTTCTACCAAAAGCTTAAATATCTAAAGATTAATTGCAACGGCGCTAGAATAGAATGACATGGCTGAGGAAAAATCATCAATCTTTTCAATTACCACTCAAATTTGGTGATAATCATGATTAAATGGTTAAAAAAATGCTCGACGTATCATTCTAACACTAGCTGTTCATGCGATGAGCCAATGCACTCGACTCCATCAAAAACCGTTGAAATGTTTGAATGCACAGTGTTTACAATACCTCGTTCTGAATATGATTGTTGTTTATTCTACCAGATAGGTTTCTTACCCATACACCAACAACCTAGTTGTCAGAGAAGTTGTCACAGGGTGTGGTATCGAAACGGCTACCACGCGTACTACTCTAATTATTGTTAAATATGATTTCTATATATTAATAAGAGCAAATAACAATTTAAAAAACATACTGTCAAGCAATGACATTGTAATTGAGAGTTCCACTGAGCAACTCCAGTCATTGAGCTGAGCACCTGGAAGACAAAATAAGCATTCAACAGGGTGAAACGCTCCTACAGGCAGCAAAAAAGTTTAAAAAATTGAATACTTGAGTCGGCAAGCTATGATTCGGACTTTCTATTGATGCGGAATGAAAACGATTGTCTCGAAGCAGAGCCTAGAACTGTTATACACAGCATTCAACAAGATAATAATGGAGAATTCATAAGTCGAGCTTTTTGCTAAAAGCTAGTTGAATGGAAAGTTGTGAAACTGATTTTCTATGAGAAACAAATAAAATATGTAATGAAACTTTTTGTGTACACGATATTTACTTTTCGACTGGCTTCTGATTCAATTTTATATTTTCGTCCGAAGTGATGCATATGTACCATGATAACGGTTATGATCCTGATAACTATTTTTATTTTCTGCCAAAAATGAGCGAGTAGTATAAGCTTGTTTAGGTTGCAAGAGTGAAGCATACCAACAATCCTCTTCATGCTTAATGTTTAGCGTAAATTCGAATATCTGATCGTGATGTAACAATACCTATTACACAATCAATTACATATTCGGTACAATTTGGCGTTCAATGAGGTCGCATAAATCAAGGAAGAGCTTCAAGTTCATATTCGACAGCTTCATTAACCGATTCTATTAACGCTGTGCGGCATTGGTAGCTGCCACTTAATTTGACTATTCATCTTAGAAACTGGAGAGAATAATGCGAAAAATAGAAATATGCAAAAAAGTGGTATTCGAACTGTCCAGAACAAAATTTTTTTGCAGTTCAATCGAAAAGTCAGTTATAGATTTGAATACCATTTAGGGAGACAAAAGAAAAATCTTTTAAGAAACTTTTGAAGAAAATTAATACTACGCTCCCGAAGTGTTTGCTATCTATTTAGTCAATATGCTATATGCACTGAACGATAACCCAATTTGAAAAAACTTGGGTAACAAAACTACGACAAAAAAATTACCTGAACACCTTCGACGGCATAATGTGTAGCCTTGTCATTCCCTTTGTCAAAAGCTAGCTCAAACGCGGCAAGACATTTCTCACGAACAAATGGAATCGATACGTCATTAGATGTTGTGAGTGTTTTAATGGCATCTGAATACTGAATACTATGAATATTACAGTTTATGCCCTATAACAACTGCTTGTTTATCTTTAAATTTCCTGAAACATTAACATAACTCCATTCTGAATTTGACACATTACACTCCGGATTGTTGCGGCGTAAATGCGATCGTTTTTGAAAATATTAATAACGAAATGAACAAAACAATATAATATGAAAAGAACGAAATATAAATAATGAAATAAACAAAAAAGAAAATTTAAATATAACATCCACCGAGCCATGCATGTTTCAAGATGTAGCTAGACTAGTCATAGTTTTATCAAAAAATCTTTTTCTCGCACTGTTAAAGGTTTTCTTCTTGATTAGTATGCATTAACGTTTATCCATGAGCAAATCACCATTGTACAATGTACCTGAAGCTGCTGTAAACAAATACAAAGCGCTAAACGTTATTCACAAATACAACAAATTCAAATTTCTGTCGTACTGCTGCTGCATCTGAAAGTGTAATGAAATATAAATTCCTTCCTCATAATAAATTATGCACAAAAGACGGAGCAGATATCGATCATTAGAGGATTCTTCTTCACCACAGCATTCTAACGTCAACGTTCACAGCAATTAAGTTACTTGGATGGCCCGTTTTCACGTATAGTGCCACTACAATTTTCCACTCGTTAATTTCTCGCGTGATTGGTGTTCATTTTAGTGGTCTTCTGCATACATGGTGTTACTGGCTCGACGAAGTTCTGCTACTATAGTGTTCGTTCCTTGAAGTCCTCAGATAGCTCTGCTCAGGCGTTCTCATGGTCTTAACGGCAGACAGTTCTCACCTTTTATGAACCAAGAAGAAGTGTCTCCCTGTAACTTCATTTCTTCAAGACAGTGGCGATTCGTGATAGGTTTACTCTTGAATAAGTTTCCATTCCGAAATCGAAATCCTAGGAGCACCCCCTAGTCACGTTGAGGCGGTAAGCCATATGAGAAGTTCAACCTATTAGCAATTAATTATTTTATTATCTACAAACTATCATGGATTATAATTGTACGATATCGATATAAACAGGGTTTTGAGGTAACACAAAAATTAGCACCTCAGAAAAGAAAGACTTACTTTAAGTGGATAACTAGTCGATATCAACTTTATAGAAATGAATTTATTTTTTCTAAATTTCATATTGTTTCTGCTGTGGGGCATTAGAGAACAACTTACTTGTGTATCACTATTCGACAGCTCATTAATAGAAACTTACCTGAAATTTTTTGAGCAGTTGGTCCATAATGTAAAATGGATCTATTCAATCAATTTCAATATAAACAAATGACTACTTTGATGATATCCAGTCAAACCATTAAGTAACCCTAGTGAAAGATCGTAACAGGAAAGGCTAATTGCTTGCAATTCTTGTGTAATGTTTAGACCCTAATAGCACTCTAACTCTATAAAATTTTAAGAGTTGAGTCGTTAGATATGCCTAATCACTACATGGACTATTTGCCGATTTAAGTTTAAGCTTTCCATATTGTGGAAATAGGTGAGTTGATATTAGAATTTGTAGAACTGCTTTGGAGAATGGTCACATCAACTCAATGAATTGACCAAGCTCGCATTAAGTCAGTCATCTTTACGACCTCACAACGGTACCGAATGTATATAGCATCTTACATGAATTGATCACCAAAACATTATCTATTACTTTTTATTAATAGAACTGTAAGGATGTTTGCAGCGCAGTAGGTGCTGCTGGAAATATTGTAAGGCAGGTCCGAATCAAGACGCGTAGGTTGCACCCGTCTGGTTAATTGGTATCAAAGAAATCTTGGAATCAAAGCAGCACTGACGTTGTATAGATTGCTCACCTCAAGTCATTGTGCAGAACACAGTCGCATCCAATCATCTCTTTGATATCACGTTGAAAATGAATATGTGAACGCATTCCACACATTCATATCAATGTCAAAGCTTATTTAATTCAGTAGAGCTGCACAACTACCATGTAGTTATTCATCACAGAAATTTTAAATACGTCAAAAATTATGACTGTAATATCTCTCGCTTCTCTTATATTAGCAATTGTTTCGAAAAAATATATATATTGTTTCCTTGTCTAGGGAAACTACGATTTTGAATTTTAGACTTGAATTATGTTGTTTAAAGCAATGAGTGTGTTCATCAGTTTCTCCAAGCACATTTTCACAATCAAACAAAGTAAGAAGTGTTTCACTATTTCCCTGCTCCTAACCTGCTTTCCAATAAAATGACGCTTCTTTCGCTTTTCTTACATCACATACATCATTGTATGTTACGTAGATGCTTGAGAAGAATCGAAGGTTACATGTTGTATTCTTGCTGATTTCATCGAAATTTTAGAACCTTCAATTCAATCTCAGAAACTGTCGTATTGTTGTAAGCGCATACATCAAAGAACAAGTCGAATAGTTTTTAACCAGATTTGTTACCGATACTGTAAAACGCAGTATATGCGTGCGTGATCTACTCCGCATGAACAAATCTGTGACACCTATAACTTTTCATGCAAAAACAATTATTAATATTATTTCACACGTTAAAACTATTCATTCTCATACGGAAGCTTTTCCTATCCTATGCAATAAGATCGCAAACCTTCCCTAATTTTTTCCGCAGGAGAAAGTATACTATCATTTGTGCACATATCGAATTTTTCTAATCTCATATTTACCCATTCGTAGGATTAATGAACGAAAGCCAAAGTACAAAAGTAGTCTAAAGAGCAAAGTTGAGTTTCCTCTCAAGTATATAAAAATCTTGATATAAATAAAAGTTCAAATATAAGTATGATACATAACGACAAATTCTAGAAGGCGCACCTCTGGCCTGACTAATAGCTTCTTTACTGGCGTTATGCTTCACAGTATTGGCAAGTCCATTTAATGCTGCCTCCATGACGTCCGTCGGTTATTGTGATGAATTGAGGGTGAGGTGCAACGCAATACGCGGGCACATCAAGGCAGTGGACGGGGCGGGTTCTTCAAGCGCGCTTCTGATTAAGCATGCGCCCTTAATCGATGCGGCAGTCATGTTGAAATCTGTACATCAGGACAACTTTAACTCTAGCGAATTTAAGTTCCCTACTGAGTATCTCTCCACTAAAACACAAACACTCCCAAATGAACGTTTTTCCTTCGCATTTGTCTTTGTGATAAGCCCATAATCTGTCATGTAATATCTAAGACATTCTGATTAACCAATTTTAGGTTAAAAGAAGTAAAAAAAACTGGTACTAGTATCAGTATATATTAGACATCATCTTACCTCTTTTGTCAAGTATCTCATCAACGGACTATTAATTAATCTATTAATATATCAAGCCATTGTCACCACATACGCAGAATAACATCACCATGGATAACAGTAACGCTATAAAGAAACGAATGAAAGATTGCTGGAGACCGCACTACGTATAAGTACGGTTTACTCGGGGATTCAAGTATAAATCACCACCTAATTGAAAATCGAACGACTGCATAAATAAAAAAATCAGTGGTACAAATTTCAATCTTTCCTCAAGTAGTAATTGTGTTTACAATTATTTAACGTTGTACGTCTCCAACCTGAATAATTCCAAAAATAAAACTATAAACAAATTCGATTGCCATCAAACATGATTTCTTCTTCAAACAAAGCACACAAAAATATTTATCAATCCTGTCATCACACCGAGGAAAAGTCCACGATATGCCATGAGGAAAATAATCGTAGTGTTAGAATTTATACAATGACTAACCTTAAATATAAAGGATTGCCATAAATAATGATCTTAAGAGTGAATACATGGAATAATATGGTGATGACTCAATGGATAATTATATGATTACAAAGCTATAAAACAACATAATGCTAAAATAAGTTCACGTACACTTATATAGGTAAGATAAAATCAATTAGGTATTGGTCAATCGCTGTAGCACTGTAGGATGCTCCACACCTTTGTCTTTTAACGTGATGATGTGAAGTGATTGATTTGACTTTGTTTCATACAATTACTTCAGCAAGAGCATTTTATTGAGTACTGCTAGACTTCTTAAATTTCCAATTCACAGATATCAGAAGGACGCTGATGCGACCTTTAATTGCGAATCGCCTTCTTCACAACTTTCACCTTCTACCCTTACTCCCACGGCACACGTTTACTGTCAAATTAATAAGAGCGTTGAAATTTCTAAAATACATATAAATTGTAACGATAGGAGGAGAATTGACAAAACGAAAAAAAAAATAATGCGAGTATGCTTTATGATTAGCACAGCACAAGATAGAGGTAAGGTAAGCACTGGCGTAATTAATCTCTCTCAGCGCAGATAATGCAATCATTCTTATTATAATATTGTGATGTTTGAATGCAAGTCACTTATACTTGACTTGAGATAACAAATAATTTCTAACTAAGTTACTGCTGCGTATATCACCAGATTATTCTAAAGGAAAGAAAAGCTAGGTCTGCATGATAGTGGACTAGATAGAACCTTTGTGCACTGATAAAGCCTGGCTCACTTTGGCTCCTCTTATTGTTACGTTAGACTTCCTAAGACCATTTATATTAATGTGATTGATTTCCAAATAATCCAACATAATAGATTCTATGGAGAAACAATAGGGTATAAAAACAACTCACATGGTTCTAAAGAGGAATCACAATCTTAAACACAGGAAATAATACAATACGTCAAAAATAATCATTCAGTACGGAACGAAAGAGTGAAATACTGCTGCTGATATCCCACGTTGCCAAGTCAATCACAGGGCTTTGAACATTAACGAAACTCGACTCGATCGCACATTTCAAAGATTTTCAGCCTGGTGGTACCACTTGTACCAATAAAGTCATCTGTCTGAAATCACTCAAAGCTTTAGTTATCATTTAGTGGAGATATGTTACGAGCTCGTTCAACATACTCATGATTTTTTCATATAGTAAGAGTATTGATAACAAAAGTGTTA
>KN716157.1:242986-255820 GCA_000816705.1 Dictyocaulus viviparus | reverse complement strand
TTTTACGATCGTTTTTACCACCTCAAAAGGAAGCACTAAAAAGCTGAAATGTAGATGAGTTCAAACGTTTTTTTAAAGCAAATATTTATTCAGGAACACATCTAGTACAAACTGAAAATCTAATGTAAATTAGGTACAAAACCTATTGTAAATAATGTTCAAAGAAGAAATCTACTTCCTTCTTATTATTCGATTATGAGATAAGAATCTTTTCAACTTGAAAACGTCTAACGTTGACGAACAAACAAAAGAAATCCTTTGATAATCCGAATAAAAGAAATGCATAGGATTATTCATGGATGTCGGAAAAGAAGAGCGATGATATCAAACCAAATACTTCTACACATCTTTAAAAAAACTTCTGCAAAATTGGAATTGCTTAAGGGATACCAGCATTTCTTAAAATAAAAAGCTTGAAAGTTGTATGTCTTATATGTCGGATTAAGAGCATGGAAATTATATCATCAAATAATATCGATATATAATATTAACAATGATAATAATAATATTAATAATAATTAATAATAATATCGAGTCGATATCCCATATATAATTAGATTTTAAACATCTGAAATAACTTTATGTTTCTAAGTAAAGAAAATGTAACGCGAAACTTCTAGCTTGCATAATTGAAGAATCATATACAGATTGTATACAGCGATACTAAATAACCCAGAAAAAAAGCTGTTCCTCTACATTCACAGTTCAATGTTATGTCTATTGTACATCAAGGTAAGTTTTTGAAAAATAAAAGTGCGAAAATTCAGTGTCAGAATGCGCTCCAATTCTTCATTGCGCGAAATTTATTTTTTCAAACAATTTTTGCAGTATTTTGAACTGCTGAGGATACATATGTGATGTACTTTTCAAATTCCCCAGAAATTGGACCGTTTCTTTCTTCTAAACGTGATCGGTGGTAGAATAATTTCAAATATACGTTTATTTGAATTGTTTTTCCACTCCACTCATTTCATATCTTTTCATTATAATTCATATGACTACGAATTTAGGAGGAAATGGAGCACTATATGCCAGAAATTTTCTGGCATGATCGGAAAGCAATGTTATCCGTAGATAGTCATCCGGTTACAGAGAATGGGGCCTATAGAATTGTAACGTCCAGTGTTCAGAGAGAGGTTTGTTCCACATAAGTTCTGCAATATATCTCAAGGCTTTATTTCTAATTTTTTTCCCTTCGTTATTGTTTTCAATATGTTGGATTTTTTGTGCTGTGGGTTTTCATTATCTAGAAACTGTATTATAAGAAGAAACTGCACTTCCGAGCTGTTATGCAATACATTTCATTGGTAAACTCAGGTTCGCATATGGCGATTCGAATACGAACAAAGCGCTAAAATTCCTTCAAAATACCAACTAGCCGTAACTTTCCTCGCCAATCTCGCCGGACACAATGTAGCTATCAATCAAGTAAAGTTCAGCCAAAACCCAGAATGTAAGTTTGTTAAGGTCGTTTTAATTTTATAAGTTGACGGTGGGAAATGTGTAGGCTTAAAAGTCTTTAACGTTCCTGAGTATAGTTTTGATCATTAACTAACGACTTATTTCTTAAATGCTGTATTTCTAGTAATGTTCATGGATTAGTGGGAAAATGTGTGTGGAAGTAACTGTTTATGTTATGTTGAAGCAACCTTCAAGTATGTATAAGCAATGTATTTACATAGGTGACTAAATTATCTAAAATTACTTTGATGAGGAAACCTTCTAGTTTGACATGAAAAATTTTGTCGAGACTTGACGAGAACTAAAATAATGTGCTTAGACATATTAATACATTAAGCATTAAATTACTTGCTATATGTACCTCCTTTGTGAAACTTTTCAAAACCGTTTGCTAGTAATAAAGCGTAATATGGTTGCTATCATATTTTATGTTTTATTTGTACGGTTGCCCGTGAATGAATATATGGCTTTTTCCGTATTTTCACTTGCCCTCATAAACTAGTAGCAATCCGTCAAAAGTACAATGTGCCTTCAACTTACTTGATCTATATTCATTGTGCGCTCTTAGAATTTATAAATTCTAGCCAAGTTTGTTTTGTTTCAAATCTTTTCAAGTGGGCGAAAAGATTTAAACATTACGACGCATGTAACGGAATAATTTAATGATATTCATGAAATTATTTTACAACTACACTGGAACTGGATACTGATGCCTTATATCTACATCTGACGAAAAAAGCTCATACTAGTGGATCCGGCAAGGTCTTAATACCTCGTAACTAGTACATATTCCCATAATATTAGTATTAATCGTGTATACAGTGAATTTGTTGGCATCTGGCGATTCTGATGGACGTATTGCTATTTGGCAGCTATCTAATACGCCGATTAGTGCACCACCTATTGATGATTTGCCACCAAATAAAGAAAACTGGATACGTATTCGAGTAAGTGCTTTCTCATATTATGAGTTTTCTTGGTTTGCACTTCTCTTTTAAGTAATCACACTGTCTACGAAGGTTATAGTAGTTCGGTTATAGACAATTAATTTTTTTTTACTTTTTCAAAAATTGCTTTATTAAGTTGTTAAAGCTTTCCATACTTGATGAATTAATGTCTCGAAACCTTTTGTGAAAGCTGTAATCATGAAGTGTTTTGCCTTTAGTTGGAGTATACATGTTCAGTCTACCTCATATTGTCTTGTAACTGAAGTTCTCCGTGCAATGTGAGGAAGCATTAGACAAATGTTCTGTCTATAGTATCCATAACTGTTCTATTATCCGAAATCACCCTGTGATCTTACAGTAATTTTATTAAGAGTAATAGCTCAAGATTAATATTATGTTCTTCAACTATTTTTATATTCATTATTGATGTCACTATATAAGTGCAATTAGTCTATGAGGTGGTGAATGAAGATGTTACATATGAACTGCTATATTACTCTGCAGAAAATCATCGATTTATTTCCTATATCTCCTTAATTATTTTTTATTCCTGCAATTTATGTTTTAAACTCACATATTAGAATATCAGGATTCTGCAGCATTTCGCTCATATTTTTTCTTGTAAAACGAGGAATTCAGCTGATAAACGGCAAGCGAATGTTAAGGTCCTGAATCACGATAATGAAGTAACAAATTTGGCTTGGAGTCCAGATGGGAAGCTTCTTGCTTCTGTATCTAGTGACGAGTCTTTGTTAGTACACGATATTTCTAACGGCAAGTTTCAGAATTTTTGAATCACAATAAGTATTGTCCATATGATGCGCACATTTCGTGTATGCTCTAGAAATACTAATACTCATTTACATATTCTGTAAAGCTCTCGAAAGAATAAATGGCTAGTATTGTTTTGAGTTCTTGTAGGCCAATCCGAGTTTTTGACTATAACGTGCTGAATATGTGAGAAAGAAATATGAAAGTATTTACTACATTTTGGTCGTGAATTAAGAAACGTTAACAAATAAGTATACTACCTCAAACTTTATTGTGTACAATCATATATGTACAGTTTAGGTGCTTGAAAAAGTAATATACATGAGACGCAACTATATCTAGAAAATTTTGATCTGCCTATGTGAAATTAGTGATCAGCTACCAATAGAATCAGCTCATTTTAAGGTAAGCGCTGCGTGACAGTACGAAATTTGCGACATTTTCCTAGCGGAGTGGCGTGGGATCCTAGAGGAAAATATATTGTCACAATGTCAACTGACCGAAAAATGGATTTAATAGATGCAGCGAGAGGTACAAGGCTACGAATGTTTGGTGTTTCTGCATTACCGGCAGTCACTATTGGAGATGTTCCATTAGAACACAAAGTGCGCCTTATTGATTGAACACTATAACAACACTGTTTTTCGTATTTGTAAAGATTGAAGGTCTACAAACTCTTCCATGATGATCAACTAATGAGCTTCCAACGAGGTGTAGCTTTCTCTCCATGTGGACAGTTAATTATTGCACCATGTTAGTTTTTATCGTTTTTACTTGTGTATATTATCAGTACACAGCAATTCTAGGTGCAAACTTAGAAGCGGGTACACATGACGTGTATGGAACACTCATTTTCAAGAGGAACGAGATAGAAAAGTATATCTTATTCAATCTGTGGTTAGATTTTCTTTGTCATTGTATTATTTCTAGTGATAAACCATTCGCATTTCTACCGTGCCCAAAAGCTACGTTTCTTATTAGATGCTGTCCTCTTCTAATGACGCTCCTTGATAATGAAGAAAATTACACAGGGTCAGTTCTTATTCTATTGTGAACGTGTTAATTTGTATATGAAAGATTTTGTTTTCTATTGCATAAAGTCATTTTAGTTTTTTTTTCGTTTTCAGACTACCTTATAGAGTACTGTGGCTAGCTCTTACCAAAGATAGTGTGTACTTATACGACAGTCAACATCCTAATCCAATCGGTCTTGTAGAAAATATTCAATATAATAGTTTAACGGATGCTACGTGGAGTGCTGATGGAAAAAATATTGTGATTTCATCTCTTGAAGGGTACTGCACTTTTCTGAAGCTTACAATTGAACAATGGGGAAGCAAGGTAGTTTTTTTTTAATGTTGCTTCACTTGCTTTATTTCTCAACTGACTCGTTCATGTGATGAGGTTGTTCGCAATTTAGATTGAGCAGACTCATTTGGAAAATTGTCCGCCATCGCCAAAACTTATACAAACTAAGGGGAGAAAGCCGAGAGAAAAAAAAAGTAAAAGTTTCTTTGATTTATGTTAAGAAGGTATTCAGTAGTATCTAAATAGTTAATGTTCAATAAAACTGACGACTTGTTAGTGAAAAATTGATTTCGGACGTAGTTTATTTCCAATAAAATAAAACAAAGAAAAGTAGGATTTAGTAGCAACACATGTATCGACACACTAGAATATAAACGTAGTTGATGCGATTTCATTGAAAATTTGGACACATACGTTGTGTTTAAGTACGATATTTGTCTATTTTCTTATTCAGATATCAAGGATAAAGATGAACAAGACTGTGTAACGGCCAAAACATTCTCACGAGGTCCATCACCACAACCAACCACTCCCCGTTCTGGTAGTCTCTTCCGTTACCTTCAAACAAAATGCGATGAATCCCCTCACTCAAGGACACAATCCACGAGTCCTACATTATCATCGAGGTACTCAACTTACAGCAAGCACCTAGCGTATTTAGCGATGTGATGTCGCGCCCAGTTCACCTTGGTCCAATATTGAGCTCATCATTAGTTAAACAAAATAATTAGCACGTTTTTCCTTTTATTGATTAGAAGTAATCTTTCGACATGATAATGAATATTGTTAAAAGATGCAAAGGCATAGCATTGCCATTCCTGATCCTTAGTTCAGTACGTAACTCGACTGTTTTCAAATAACTAGTTATATTTTTGCTTTTATATCCGTCGTTTTAATCCATTTAGGGTGAGTGACAGTCCAAAAGAACAACCACAACCAAAAATGAAGAAAAGGATCGACCTCGTGACGCTAGCGGACTAGGCAGATGACATATTATTTATGGATAACAAGATTGTCTACAGCTTTTATTTTTTACGGATCTCATGAACATTAAGAAAAGTTACAACGGGAACGAAATTTTTGATGATTTTGGTGGTTGTGTTACATATCCAAGGAATGGCTGTTCTCTCAACACTCGTCGCATAAGCATCAGACGTCCTCCTCTGGTTTTTGTACGGGCATCGATTGTATCCTTATTTAATTTTTCTTGCAACTTGAAAGGGAAGAAACAAGGCCGGAAGTTATTTCGATGCCATGGACAGTTCCAACGAATGCTCATTTGATTGGGTAACGATGATCGCAAAATTTGACCAATCATAGCAACACCTGAAACAGTAAGAAATTTTCAGAATGGTTGACACACTTTGACACATTAACAACATTAGATTGTTTACTTTCCGTAATGAAGGAAATCCGCATCTTTCAAACACATTTTAACTCATTAGTTAAAATAAAGTGTTACGTTTTGATACACAATCGCGTCTACAAGCGTTTGCCACATTAATCCACCTTGTTTAATGTTATTGTGATTGAATTTAGAGCTTTTGGAACGGACATAGTTCTTTTCCACCTAACCCTAGACGTAACTCAAAAAGAAGCTGAATCAAGATAGATTGTAAAGATGGCTGTGGCTGACGTTGATAGTTTAAACTTTAATACTTTAGAACATTTACAACTAGGCAACACAATGTGATTTTGAATGTCGAATAATTGCCGAATTTTTAAAGCAAAGATGTTACCCATGTGAACGAAAGATTTGAGCTTTCAAATACTTCATTATTATAACGATAGGTAGCCTATATTGCAGGACTACGGCCACCATTAACACGCTGCTCTCCGGTTTGTAAGTTTAAATTTGTACATATCTCACATAAATAAGCAAAACCTTGCTTCAAATGGTCCATGATCGCTGGGTTATACGTATATTTAAGACTTTATAATCGATAGAGTATTTCACGTATAACCACGGCAACAATTGTAGGGTGCCAATGCTACGTGAGAATTATCAGCTTTCAATTGGTTACTTAAAGAGCCGACAGGGCGTCAGGTCATGCTACCGCCACTGTTGTCTGCTCGAGAGGCAAATCATACTTTTTGCGTTATGGTTCTCCCTAGTATATTTCTTTGCCGAACCATCGTGGGAACTAGCTAATGTGTAGAAACGATTCAGTGTAATGATGAAATTCCGAAAAATATATGTTCCGTAGTGATGAAGGTTGGAAGGGTATATGTTCCAATATATATGACAGTGCTAAGCCACCATACTATTTTGGTCGTATTCGATGAAGCTCTTTCAAACCATCATGTCCGCCTCTTTAAAATTTTTTAACGTTGTCTCTGAACTTTGGCACATTCTAACGCTAACTGGTTTTTTGTCTGATGGGGCAGTTGTTCTAGATTGCCGTATAAACTTGAAAATTTCTGAAAACATGTCTTCCAATAAGTTCTATAATGTCGGTGTTCCGACACTGCAATGAAGCTGCCAAATTAGTCGCTCGCATTGTATTATTTATTTCATAAAGATCTGAATTCATAGTTCTGACATGTAGCTTTCTATGAACTGCAGCCTTCTCTCCTCAATATACAAGTGCAGAAGAAATGATAATTTGATCTTATCTAAGACTTTGTGATCATGGTGAGATATGTTATTCAAAACATATTTGCTATTACCAGTCACTTTCATTATATAACGAAGTCCTTCTAGAACTACCATAACCTATTTCTTCTACCTTATTTTGCAATTTTATCCACGTCTAGATTGTAAAGATCTGCAGAGCTGTATATGATACTCATGGGTAGCCCTACAGTACACTGCAGGTATTTGTTAGACACAACTTTTGTCCTTACTGACGCGTAAGATGGACCCGTATATGTACGAGCACACGTATACGTATGAACACACCTATATGCATGCAAGCTAGTCAATCCGGTACAGCAGAATGAATTTGTACATCCCTAATCTACGTGCATTTCACATATACGGATGAAAATTCTACCTTAAGGAAGGAGATTCATAGCTAACGCGTTAATCACGTTATGCCGTTTTAAGTTTAATTTTGGTCAATTGGAAAGCATATCCTTCTGCCAATGAAGTCACATAAAAAGTACACCTATATTATTCAAAGTGACATCCATTTGCATTATAAGGAACCTTTACGTAACCACTTATAAGATTTCTTGCATATAATCTTAACAATAGCTGAAATAAAACTCAAACCTCCATTTGAGCCTCTAAACGAAACATGTTAGCAACTTTTTAGAAAACATTTACTTCAAACTATACAACGCATTAGACATGTGTGTATTCGGAAGTATTGAAATATAACGATGAACAACCATGCCATGCCACTCCAAATCGCATGTTATTATGGATGGAGCTATTAAGAATACGCGTAAATAATTCGAGAACGTAATAAGTTACAATTCTATATCACAAAGCTTCGCTACAAAATCGTAGTGGTATTTGTCATGTTGCTTGTACAGAATAACGAGAAATCAAATTTAATCATCTGCGTTTCATTAGACACCTTTCTAATTCAGAGAGAGTAAACTGGAACCACACAACTGTGTTCCCTTCATAAATACGGTCTAAAATTGTATAAAAGCTACGAACGAAAAAAACTGATAATGGAAATATTAAAAATACAACATAAAGTAGTTGTTTGGCTGCACGCGTACTACATCAACAAGTCTCGTACTACTGATACGTACTGAACCAACGTATAAAGAGGATGACTTGAAATTGTACAAATGATCAAAAACGACACAAAACTCGAATACTTAGATGAAATTATGCATGGCTACTACGAATTGAAAATCCCTATAGAGGATAGAATTTTAGACAAATTGCATATACCAGGTTATGTCGGATGTGAACTATATCAGTACGGCGATTAAAGGACTGCAATGTTTTTAAATTGAGAGTGGCCCTCTAACGATCGTTCAAGATGATCATGTATGTTTTACGATGAAACAGTGAAGTATTTTGTATAACAACTCCTCAACTTGTTAGTGTGGGTAGTTTTTTTTTAATTTTCCATGCATTGTACTATATTTCATACTTTTGATCTCTGATATATTCGCTTTACACGCAAGGTCTAACTTGTTCACTTGTTCTTTGGTCCGTTTTTCACAGATGACCAACTTCACATGACGAAACATCGTCGTTGTAATAAGACACCATCCGGAGTGAATAAATCCCTTGGTAATTCGCTAACCAACGAGAGAGATCGTATAAGGCGAGCTCGTTATCTGTCCAAAAATAACGAAGAAAAAATTGAAAACCCAGCATTTGTGGAAACTGTAGGTGCCTATTTGCATTTTACCTTTATATGTTTCCGATCCATGTTATTCTAAGCAACCGAAGAAGAATATTAATTCTACTACCGAGGAGACGAGTTTGGAAGAGTTTTTGGCGAAGGCGGAATTGTCAGGAAAAGAATTTACGGCAGAACGTGAAGAGTTCTCTATCGTAAAAAAGTGAGTGCATGAAAATTTTCCAGTATCATAAGGTTAGAGCATTGACTTTCTCTTTATTGCGATTTCCTACACATGTTCATCAACCCGGTACTGTCTCATAATTTGATAATTTCTTTTTCAGTGACGCGCCAATTGTCATTCCATCCCGTATTGACTATGCAAACAACTTACAGCTGCAACAGCAGCTTGAATACAAGCTAAAAATTCCAAGGAAGCCTCCTAAAGACAAGTGGGAAACTGCTGAGGATCTAGCTAGATTAGAGAATGAAACATTTCTCAATTGGCGAACGGATCTTTCGGAACTTCAAAAGGTTGGAGAAAAATATAACACGTTAGGAGTAATGATTTTCTCACGAACTATATGTGGATGGAATGGTTTTCCAGCATGACGGCTTAGTGCTAACGCCTTTTGAGAGAAATCCTGATATATGGAGGGAACTCTGGCGTGTAATCGAGCGCAGTGATATCATTGTACAGGTAGATTCCGCGGAAATTTGGTGGAAATATAGCCGTATTTAAATTCCTGATTACAGCTGATCTTCGATATAGGCCCTTTTGTGATGTAACATTTTTTCCACACCGTTTTCTAATGATTTCTTTTTCTTGAAAAAAAAATAAGGATGCGAATTTCCATATGGGAAGAATTATATATTTGTGCGGTAATTATGTGCTTTAGGGAACGAAACAATTTCTATGGATAAATCCGCTTTGAAAAAAGTTTTGAGTATGTTACACAAAATACTGAAGGATTAAAATGCATTTTATTGTACAACGGACAGTGACATTGCGGAAGGGCATGTGGCAAACTGTAAGAATATGGTGCAGTGAGGTCGTAAATCTTTATTTCTTCCAGATAGTTGATGCTCGGAATCCGCTTCTCTTTCATAGCAAAGATCTTGATTTATATGTGAAAGAAGTTGATTCTGCAAAGAAACTCCTTTTATTAGTTAACAAAGCCGATCTTTTGGAGAAATACCATCTTTCTGAATGGTCGAAGTTTTTCACAGAGAAGAACATTAATGCTGTTTTTTGGTTAGACTAACTATTTCTGTTGTCCAATAATTTCCAACGATTCTAATTATTAAGGTCGGCGTTGGAAGAGGAGACCTCAGTGTCAAAGGAATGTTCACTTTCCCCATCTGAGCGGTCATATGAAGGTCGACAACCGTTTTTGCACTGCCGTGAGGACCTTATCAAGTACTTGAAGAATTTTGGAAATACTTCTGGAATTCCTCTCTCAAAGCCACTTGTGGTGGGTATGGTTGGATATCCGAACGTGGGCAAAAGCTCAACTATCAATAAATTAGCTGGAGAAAAAAAAGTTGCTGTCTCGGCTGTACCAGGAAAAACGCGTCATCTTCAAACGATAAACATTGATAGTGAGGTAAGTTTTACTGTTGAGTGTAAATGTATCTTTATTCGTTTTCTTATTCAAAACAAAATAAATGCACTATAGTTATGCTTGTGTGATTGTCCCGGACTTGTTATGCCTTCCTTCACATTTGGGAAAAATGAAATGTTCCTGAGTGGTTGGTTTGTCGTTTTCTTTTGCTAATTCAATAGTAATATTTTATTTTGCTTATACGTGTTTCCAACGGCTTTTGAATCCCATCCAACTAAGGAAACTGAAAAAAAAACTGAATACATTATACACACATACATAAGAAATGTCAAGTTTTTGCCTGTTTAATTTTATCAGCGAGAAATAACACTTCTCATCCAATTCTAATAATTTCCAGTAACGCAAGAAGGTTTAAGTAAGTATAGAATTGAATTTGAATATTTGGTTCCAGGAATTCTTCCTCCGGATCAAATGCGAGATTATGTTGGACCGACTGCTCTACTACTTTCACGTGTTCCAACATCATTTTTTGAGCATATGTATTCAATTATGTTGCCAAAGGATTCAAATATATCTGCGTTGAATTTGTTAACATCCATAGCCTTTATACGTGGCTTCATGACAGCGTCAGGAATTCCTGACTGCTCACGTGCTGCTCGTCTTGTTATTAAAGACGTAAGTGCCGGTCGAATTAAATGGGTCGCACCTCCACCTGGCGTTAGTCACGAAATGTTTAATTGTCACCTTTATTCGAAACATTTGAAGATTCCGAAGTCTGGCCGGGTTCAACTCGAACAACTTGAAAAACGTGGCTTACTAGAAGGCGACCATATAAGTGAGGCAAAGGTGGATTCTTTATTTTTCGATGCAAAGGTCAGTAATGTTTACATGCGACCCTGTACTCCTTTCGTTTCTGTGTCCAATGCTACCATCACCCCTATTAATGCAAAGCCAGGTGATAAGCATCATTACAATAAAAATAAAAGAGAAAAGCTCCGCAGATTGTACGTGTCAACTTATTGAATTGTACATAGAGTAAAACTTTGTATATTTCTCTTCTTGTTTGGAAAATATCAGTATGTTTGCTCAAATATCGCTAAATTCCTTTCTTAACTCCATTTCTCATTGATTTTCTTTTTGTTTGTCAACAGGAACACAATGGGTAAAATAATGAAACCAGGTAAAGTTGTTCTCGTTCTCCGTGGCAAATATGCAGGCAGGAAAGCGCTCGTAGTCAAGGCTCATGATGAAGGAGGTGCAGATAGGTCTTATCCTCACGCTATAATTGCTGGAATTGACAAATACCCGCTAAAGGTATTCTTATATCCTAGCACAATAAACAAACACAATAACACAATTTCTTTCCAGGTTACGAAAGGTATGGGTAAGAAGAAACAAGAAAAACGAAATAAGTTGAAGCCATTTGTGAAGGTTGTGTCGTATAGTCATCTTCTCCCTACAAGATATTCTGTTGATGTTGCTTTTGATAAAGCGAATATTAATAAGGTACTTTGAATCTCATGTTTTTTCCTCTATTTTAATGTATATGATTTCTCTTCCATTGTAGGAATCCCTGAAAATTCCAAAGAAGAAGCGATGTGCTCTAGCAGAGATCAAGTCCAAATTTGAGGAGCGTTATAAGACTGGGAAAAACAAGTGGTTCTTCACAAAACTGAGATTTTAATGCTTGTTTTTGTTATAAACATTCTTTTGTTATGTTGACCCTTGCATAGAGAAAATGTGTAAAAGAAGAACGTAGGAAAATTGTTCATGGTAGTTATTGTTTCGTGCTAGAATCAATGTGGGCTAGACATATACTACCAGAATTCGAAACATATAGTGTAACGTAAGATCTACAAGGTTAAATAGCATTGAGATTAAGCTATGTTACACGGAAGTTTGGTGATCACTGAAATCCCATTATACTATGCTACCTAGATATAACCTTTAGGGATTTAAAGATATCATAGTTTAAAAGGTTGACAGGAAAATTTAATAGAAGCCCCATTATTTTTATCATTATTTCTTACAAGGCATATGTACCTGGAGATGTCTATTTACAAGAAATATTGGGTTTTCTTCCAGAAAAAGGTTCACGTTAAGATGAAGGATGCAGGAAAAGTGGATTTAATTTATAGCTATGATTTATAGTCATATATTACTGGTCACGATTACGTATATGTTACTAGCATTGTGATTCCACATAGTAGTGTAAGCAGAACATTGCTGTTTCCTAAGCACTCACTTTACAAAACAAGTATTTAATTGAGATTTTGAACACCTTATGGGTCTGAAGAAGGCGATTTTGCTGGAACAGTGCAGGCTATTTCATTTTCAGTTCATACATATATTGTGTAGTAGGATGGCTAATCAATAAGTTCTACAAAACTCTGATGCAAAAAAAGAACAAATGTTGATAATGCAAGAAATCAGTGCAACCCATATGAGAGGAGAACTTCTAGGCATCTTGATTACGCTAGGAATATCCTTAGTCCGTCACGTCATGTGAAGTGTATGGAAGCTTCC
>KN716157.1:232321-242886 GCA_000816705.1 Dictyocaulus viviparus | reverse complement strand
CTCACTTTACAAAACAAGTATTTAATTGAGATTTTGAACACCTTATGGGTCTGAAGAAGGCGATTTTGCTGGAACAGTGCAGGCTATTTCATTTTCAGTTCATACATATATTGTGTAGTAGGATGGCTAATCAATAAGTTCTACAAAACTCTGATGCAAAAAAAAACAAATGTTGATAATGCAAGAAATCAGTGCAACCCATATGAGAGGAAAACTTCTAGGTATCTTGATTACGCAGGAATATCCTTGTCCGTCACGTCATGTGAAGTGTATGGAAGCTTCCAACCATATTCTGACCATAATATAAGGATTCAATGTAAAATGAATGCAGTAATGCATTTTCGTCGAAGTCCTTCAGTACAAATAAAGGGAGTTATACTAACATTTATGCATGCACACTGTGACCCATGAATGTTCT
Source organism: Dictyocaulus viviparus (assembly GCA_000816705.1). NCBI lineage: Eukaryota > Metazoa > Nematoda > Chromadorea > Rhabditida > Metastrongylidae > Dictyocaulus > Dictyocaulus viviparus. The sequence continues at coordinate 242,468 of KN716157.1, read as the reverse complement.
TCTGCAGATTATAGAAGATAACGTAAACAGATCTAGAAGATTTGCTCACTGTTGACAAATTTAGAAGGCATTAATTTATACACGCATTTACGTTCATTTTTATTCACTACTTGACTTTCAAACTCAATACACTTTCTACGCGAAGTATTAATCAACTAAATATAACTGCAGTATCCAACGCTTTGTTCAATGTAGATTCCAGACTCTAAAACATGAAATCATATCATAAATACACCTCAACATAAATCCTATATAGTCAGAAACTACCCACATTTAAGAATAATCCAGAAACCTTGAACGTTCCTATGTCGGAAGTGCGGCTAGTTCGAACCCAAAGACCAGTAATTCATTGCCTCGTTGCTATTTTCTAATTGGTCCCGTAATGATGCTACGTACTGTAACATAGAGTGCGTGCTGAGGACGTGAGGGGCGGGCGGCTGCGTCGCGGTCGCCGTGGTTCGGTCGTCTGCGGATCACCTTTTGACGGACAAGAGCGCGCGCCATTTCTGTCTAGTCTCGTCGTCGAGGCTTACCCTACACCTCGTCCACACTCTGCTACGAATTGTTGCTGCGGGTGATGTCCGTAACCTGATGTTACTGATTAATTCGTGATATACAAAATACTCGGCGGTAATATTGTAAGTAAGATTGGACCGCAGGCTGACGACGACGACAGGAAGGCTGTAAGTTGGATTCTGAAGCGCGTCTCACGATGGCTTGCTGTCTATCGGAGGAGGCGCGCGAGCAGAAGCGTATTAACCAGGAAATCGAGAAACAGCTCCAGCGTGATAAACGAAATGCACGAAGAGAGCTCAAGCTTCTCTTATTAGGTCTGTTTTGTTAAAACTACATATTTATGAAATATTTGTTTCTAGAAAGTTGTACATTTGTGATGCGCCATGTTTTTATTCTTGTTGCTTATCTTGTAACTCGCCTTCCTTTTTCGAAGGCGAAATGTCGTACGGTTTTTTCACCTTTTATTTCTACTATTGTACACTGTTGCGCAATGCTTCCAAGCGATCTCTCAACGATATTACGTAACTACATGTCATATTTGAAAGATGAGGGTATGCATAGATTTTGATTTTGATTTTGATAAATAGTTGTGATAATTGCATCACATTACACTCTTTGAAACTATCTTTATGCTGAATCCGATCGTAATCATGTTTTCTCCCTGTGATGTCAAATGCTGTACTCGCTTGCATGGATGTTATTATTACTATTATTATAATTATTATTGTTATTATTGTTGTTGTTATGATTGTATTGCATGTGTGACTCGAGTAGCTTGACGTAGCATGCACAAACGAGTGTATGAGGTGGGTGGGGTAGAGTATTGGAGTGGGTTGCCCTCGGGGCGATCGATCGCCGACGACCCCACCATGGCGCTCTCTTACAGCAGCAGCAGCGGCGGCGTCCGCTACAGCTGCACCATCGCCGCGGCGCACGGTGAGAGCGCAGACGACGCGATCGTCGCTGCTACCGCACCGGCTTCTTGCCGGCATCCGCATGGAACCTAATCATTGGCTGGGGAACTAGCAGCTTAATAGGATGTTACTGATCCAGATGCGATCGCGTTGAGAACTGTTTTTGATGGGTGTACTGTTTACTATATTTAGTGGTCCTAATGTTGTTGCTGTTCAATAGGAAGGACCAAAGTGAGATTATTTTTCTGCAGGAAATTCCTACTAAATTTGTGCGGCATTTGGTCATTTCTTTTTGGAAAATCTCGTATTTTGCTAGAGAATCAGCGACTCATTGTTGAGATTCTGTCCAAAAACAAAAGATGTTCAGAACCACCACGTATGGTGGTGATGAGAGTTGATCAATGTTAAGTCATATGTTTTTAAAATATTCGCTTAGTTTTATTTGCGTCTTTTGTCTTATGAGCACATCGAAGTCGGAGGAAAATCTCTTCTAAAAAACAAAAAATGAAAACTATGGGCATGGTAGTGTTTGTGCTATAGTCGTCCTCACTTTATAAGAGGTCACGCATTTTTCGATTTACTCAAGCGAACTTATGATCCTTTAAATGTATTGAACACTCTGTGTGCGACATATATTAGTGACTTCCTCACTTTTTTTTCAAAGGACATGTCCATTGGTCATTTCTGTGACACTGCATGTCCTTTTAAAAAATTCCTTTTTAATATTCATGTACGCTCGTAGGGTCAGATCTACACCCTATTTTAATGATTTGTCAGTTGTTGTGAAAATTACGGCTGACAATATTTGGGAGTGCTTTGCTTTTTCTTATAATATCACTACTGTAAATAATTTGAAGTAAAATTATACGTAGTCGGTCAGTAGTGAGAGTGAAGAATAAGAACAAAGCTTTTATTGCGAAAATTAGCATTAGGAATTATAAGTATAATGTTTATTATAAGACATACTGCAGTATTAGTCTTAGTTCTTATCATTTTGTTAAGTTGGGCACAGTGTGATCATTTATAATTCCTAAAGTTGCCGGCTTTTCGACTAGGTTCGTACTCCTTTCCTATTAGCCCAGTTTTGTGGTGCGTTACTAAGTAGCTAAATATTGCTCCAGCTTTACAGTATCATCGAATATGCATAGATCATTGAAGCATTCATGTTTTGTGTCATCAGTGAAAGACTTTCTATCAATTCAGGGTGAAGCCATATTTGGTAGGTTGTCGTAAATCCACACTGTTATTTTATCCCGAGGTATTTATACTAATGAGATTTGAATATTCATGTGATTTATTTACGTTTTTTACCAAATTTGTAATGTCCAATATGCATTAAAATTCAACTTGAGCTCAAAACTTTGTTAAACCGTAGCGTTTGCTTTTTTTAATTTGCCATATTTTCTATTCTGCTGCGGTTTGTCTTCGTTATTGCTATATATCTTTGTATTTTCCCGCTATACTAAGATAGGATTTGATTGCATAAGCTTCAGACGTTGTGCGTATGGGTGTGTCGACTGAGCAGTTTATTGTTTTTTTTTTCGAAATTAATTTTATCTGCTGTTTTACATATTTGTCTGATTAGCATGGAGTGCATTTCTTGTTTGGAATAGTTGCAAACTACATGTTTTTGTGTGAAAAGTTTGATTAGTTAGAATTTGTTGTTTTCCAATAAGGCTTCTTAATTCAACGATTCATTTTAGTTTTCGTCTCTTGTATGTAATATAAGTACGACAGTTTGTTAGTCATTGGAAAGTTTTCCCATTGTGTTTACTGCATTCTCAATGCGATTCTAATACAATTTTATGAAAAAGGAAATCTGAAGAAATAAGGATTTCCTAAAAAGATGTAGCGCTGGTAAAGAAAACTATAATTCGTGATAATTTTTGCATATATATTGCGTAGAGTTAACTTCTGTGTAGGATTGGTTTTACGTAATCTTTTGTTTCTTTGTTTTTTCATATTTCCACATTAAGGGTTTGGTCTTCCGAAAAAGTTGTTTTTTTGTTTTCAGTTAAGCGTTGTGTTGCAACGTTCAGTATTAGTGGTTTGTAAGAATATTCTACAATGTTTCTTATATTAAGTAGGACTGGTTATTTACTATCTAGAATATTTCGTTGCTTACAATTATCACTTGGATTTTGTTGTCTACAAGTTGTATAGTTGTAATTTTAGGATCATATTTAGAGATTATTAGATTTTTTATTCTGATACTGACATGTTAAATAGGCAAACGTACTATTTATCATCATTATAATAATTTATTAGATTCAAAAATAAGTTAGGTATTCTGAAATTTTATCCGGTAATGATTATTGATGGGTTTTATGTGAATACGTTTAATGTAGTCAATATGTGTTTGCTTAGTGTAGCACAAATGTTTCATGCTTAGAACAAAGAATATAAGAGCATAAGGAGAGAAGTAAAGGTTTCTACGAATTATGCTCCATTTCGTACCTGCTGTATATTCCAGTCAAATTTCCACTGATCTAGTGATCTTTACTACTATTAGCTGTTTTTAAATAGATTGAATGGTTTGATGCTCTTTAGACTACTTTATTTAAACCATCGTCGCCTTAGTATACAGCTTCTTCCCCCCACTGTGAAGATATGGATACCCACCCAGTCGTTTTGCTAGTAATTTTTTAAAATTATTGACTATTTTTTCAGTTTTAAAACTTAATCGGTAGAAATGACGGGGACTATATCTTGTTAGTGCAAAATATGAGAGAAAGATATGTCGATTTATTTCGATTTGCGTGCATGCTTTGTATAACTGGCAGTGCGATCGTTAAGCTAGGCACACTGATCAGCTTTCATATCGCCACCATTCGAAGGAATTTTATTTTCTGTGTCATGTTTAACATATTGCTAAACAATAGTGCTTATGAAAGAAAACTTCTCCTATGTTTTAGAAAACAAGAAGAAAAACTATGTAATGAGTATTGTTTTTATAGTATGAATTCCTGTTCTATTTGTATTCATCTATGCCTTCAGGTACCGGAGAATCAGGGAAGTCGACATTTATTAAACAAATGCGAATTATTCACGGCAATGGTTATTCGGACGAAGATAAGCGTGCACATATTCGATTAGTTTATCAAAATGTCTTTATGGCCATACAAGTACGTTATATAATTTTTAAAATTGCTATTATTCCACTAAAATAATGTAAATTAAGCATAATGTCGACCAAGTTTTTTTATTTTACCTCATGCTGAACTTGTTAATATTCTGGTTTGTAACACACACATTTAGTGAACGGTAATATTGTTATCTGAAGTATCGTCTATTTTTTTTTTGTTGAACTATTTTCTTGACAAATACTTCCCGTATGTACATGTAGCGAGAAGAATTTTGTGCTAGAAAATGACATTAATTTGAATATGCTATGAATATAAAAGGTGAATTTGATTCGTGGTGAAATCGTACTGTGATTTTGCTCCTAATATTCAGTTCCAGAAATAGGACAAGAGTGATGTGTTTCAATAAAACATATTTTTCACTAGATATAATGGTTATGAAAGAATGATAACTCAATATTCAACATACTGCTCCAATTCTGAACTAGATCCAAAAATTGGTATCGTAGTGAAGAAAATTTCAACGTTAATATCCTACTTTTTATAGTCGATGATTCGCGCTATGGATACCCTCGGTATCGAATTCGGTGACCCCTCGGAAGAATTGCAAGAAAAAGCAGCAGTTGTTCGTGCGGTGGATTTTGAGAGTGTAACTTCATTCGAAGAGCCGTATGTATCTTACATCAAAGAGTTGTGGGAAGACAGCGGTATCCAAGAATGCTACGATCGCCGACGCGAATACCAGTTAACCGACTCGGCAAAATAGTCAGTGGTTAATTCTTCAATTATTCGTTACTTTATATATTTTTTAATTTCTTGCTTTAGTAGAATTTTCATAAGTCTTAAACAATAGCGCAATATATTGATTTAGTATTCAAGTATTTATTTTCTGGCTTTTACGTGAGTTCTTATTTCACACTCACCAGTCGCCTGAGCAACACTGATTATAGGATATTTCTAAAGATTTTTGTTAACGTTTCGTTCACTGTGTATCACTAACGCTCCGATTACACAAAGTAATAAATAGTTTGATTTAAAGCTATTGTGTTGAAAAAGTTATCTGAGTAGTTATATAAGCAATGTGAAATATATCCCCACGATGCTATGTCAATTACAAAACCCGGAACATTAGCGGGCTCGAACTCGCATCTCATAGATATTCGCTCTGTTGTGCTCTGTTTGTGCATCTGCACCACCGAAACCCCTTATCCTGTAATTATGCATTGCTTACTTTTTTGAGTAGAAATTCAAGTATTTGCATATTGACGGGCTTAATCTGGTGGACTGTTGGGTATGGGCATTATGTATAGTTAAGCTAATCACTACGAGAAACAAATTCAAACCCAATATATAATCTTTTACAGTGATTTATTCATTTTATTATCAATTATGATGGGTTGTGGTACTTTGGTGGCGAAATATGGTTTTATGGTTTTTTTCAGTTATTTGTCGGATCTTCGACGGCTAGCAGTGCCAGATTATTTGCCAACAGAACAAGATATTCTGCGGGTACGAGTACCGACAACCGGTATCATAGAATATCCTTTCGATTTGGAACAAATAATTTTCAGGTAAAAACGTAAAACGTTAGTAAAGCTCCAGACGTGTTAAGTAACGTTTTGCTATTGATGGCGAATACATATTATTTGTTTTCAGAATGATTGAAATTATCATTTGTTTTCAGAATGGTTGATGTTGGAGGACAACGCTCAGAACGGCGGAAATGGATACATTGTTTCGAAAATGTCACATCAATAATGTTTCTTGTTGCTCTCTCAGAGTATGATCAGGTCTTAGTCGAGTGTGACAACGAGGTGTGTTCATTTAAAGTTTTTGCTCTTTGCTTTTTTTGCAAGCATTTCGATTTTGAAGGTTACTACCATTTTTCAGAATCGGATGGAAGAATCGAAAGCGTTATTTAGAACAATCATCACATATCCGTGGTTTACAAATTCATCTGTAATTCTTTTCCTAAATAAGAAAGATTTGTTGGAAGAGAAAATACTGTATTCACATCTAGCTGACTATTTTCCTGAATATGATGGTAAGTACTAGTTTATGAATGGTAATTTTATTTCTTTTTTTTTTCGTTGTGTGTCAAATTCGCTTTACCTGTAGAAATTATAACTGAACATAGGTCCTCCGCGAGATCCAATTGCTGCACGTGAATTTATTCTGAAAATGTTCGTTGATTTGAATCCCGACGCGGACAAGATTATTTATTCCCATTTCACCTGCGCAACAGGTATGCTTGTTCTACTTTTTTTTCATTGATTATTTTCTGTGTTTAATACACTTCTGTTATAGATACGGAGAACATTCGTTTCGTGTTCGCCGCTGTAAAAGATACGATTTTGCAGCATAATCTCAAGGAGTATAATCTGGTGTAGCGCGTCGTCACCATTTTGTGACGCCGGGTGCTTGTCTTTCGTTGGTTCATTATTCGTGCGTCGACTTAAAAGTCGACTAGACTGCCCGCGTGAGCCGCCGCCGTTGAATCGCCTAGGAATTGTTGCTTGCTTGGCTGCCAAGCGTCGCCGTGTTGTTGTCCTCGCTCATCTCACCCATATACTAATTATCTTCTATTTACTCCCTCGCATAGTGCTTGCTTGTGGCGCCCGTCTAAGGAGTCTCCTTTGTTCTACGCCACTGTTCTTTCTGCAGTATTTATTTGAAAAGGCGTTTGGAGCCTTCGCACTATAAGTGCCATAGATGGCGCGGCGCTAAATATCCCTTCTCTCGTATGCCGTTTCTTCTTACGCTGTATCAGTTCAATGTGTGCCATCATTATGGCACATTCCTGTAGCAGTCCCCTGCATGGGTATCGGTAATTCTTATGTATATACCGACGTATCCCTAGTCATTATTTGCTTCTACATCTAATTCAAACAAGCAAGCGGTCCCAGTGCTCCAGTTGGCCCTTTTCTTGATGTTTCCTACGCAGTTCAACATTTTAAAACTGTATCAAATATATTCGATAGTTTTCAATTCATATTTATTTATATTTTGAACTCATTTTGTGTAAATGTTCTGTGGTTATGGTTATTTCATTGGACTTTGTTTGTTTTATAGAAAAATAAATGAGCCAAATTTTCTATTTTTGATTTTCAACATGATTTATGTTTGTTTCTTGTTTATTGAGCACAGTGAAAGGTCAGTAAGATTACGCCAGCAAGTCACCTGTAAAACAAAATTAAAGGTTAGCCAATCCATATCAAGATAAGCCTTGATGAATCTTTGCCTGGGATACGTCTGCTTCCGTTTTCACCATCTACGTGATTGAGTACTTGCCCGATCTACTCAATGACATACGTGCCCATTCCTTACCAGTCCAGTGCTGCAAGTCCTATCCAAGTCTCTCCGGCATTAATTTGCCGACCCTGGGTGGATGGCAACCTCGTTGGGACGACGTGTGGGCCCTAACCCGATTCAGGCCGTGTACCATTGCGATATCTTCGCCACTGCGTTTCCTGATCATTACATGTATTCGATTGAAATGCCAGATATTATAATATTGTGGAACACAATAATAAATAACTTGGTTCTAACAGTAACTGTGCATGCGGAAGTCGTTTCAAGCTGCAGAAGTTGGTCGATAGTGGTCAACCACAGTGAGGTGCTCAAGTTACTGCGTCTTTAATAATCCTATGGGTGTATGGCACTTACGTGTATGTTCGTATACTACAGGAACTGCATAACGGAATAGATAGATACCTGGTCATGGGTGATAGAGTATGTTTTAATAATAACAAGAAAAAAAAGTAGTTTCAATCGTCTAAATCCCACAAAGTGCTCTTCGTACCAATGTACTGTACAAACAACATCAGATATAAAACAAAATATAATTAGTGGCTATTTTTGTTGCTGCTTATTTCGTTACAAATAGCACGTTCGTATAGTACAGGAAAGACATCTAATATACTTTAACGATGATTTTCATTTCAAATCAACACATTCGAGAGATTTCAGAACAACAATCCATAGTTTATGATAAAAGATTGTTTTGGATGAGAGTAATATTGAGAACACAACGTAATAAATACGAAAATAAATAGTGGCAAACAAAACATTGTTGCCTCATTAGGTACAGACAAACGAGCACAATTTTGCTAACTTCACAATTCTTCTTCAGCAGTGGAACCATCAGTTTGACGATGTAGACGATCCGATAGGAAAAAGAGGAACACAATAATTGTCATTAGGACAGCAACCAATAAAATCTAGAACAATTATCACATTTAGTAACAGCTTCTTGCCTTTATTGCGAACAAAAAACAAATTACATGGTTCATAGCTCTAAACTTTTTTTTTAGGTAAATAATGAGAAAAATTATAAGACTATACCTTTCAATTCATGTTAAATGCCTTCATCATAATTATTGTCAATTTTTAACTCAAAGCTTAAAAGAATGGCATGTAATTGTAAAACTAATAAAGAAAAGCATATTGTTGTTTAGATAGGATAAGATAAGATGATTGTTGGCGTTGACCAATCCCTAGTGGCGGGATGCGCCAACGCATTCATGTTCAACGTGATATCGTGGAGGTGGTTGAATGCGGGCTGTCTATACAGTGACTTAAGTTGACCACTCTCCACCAAGTCAGTGCCAGTTATCTTACCCAGATTCCTCTGGTACCAATTTACCGACCCCGGAGGGATGACGAGCTTGGTAGGCCTGGAGGGTGGCCGTGAACTGATTCGGGCCGGCGTGTCACTGCGGCATCTCCACCACTGAGCCACTGCGCTCCATTTTGTTCGTTGTTATCGCCCCCTATTATCGTTGTATAGATATTATGTACGAAATGAAAGTCATTCCAATTTTCAATATGATCTTAATACAATATCCAGATAACACTCTATACTTTCGAAACGTTATAGCAGCTGCTGTACAATACCTATAAGCCACTGCTGTTTGTATTAGAAGCAGTCGACAAAAAATGCACAGCTAAAGTATTTTCTGATTCCTTTCAATTCTAAGGTCCGAAGAATTGTGCAAGAAGCGAGCACGTTTTCAACCAAAGTTGACAGTTAAATCACACCAAAATTTCATTGTCCAATTTGTTTTTCTAGAAGAATGACAACGATAATCGTTGAAAAAAATCTAGAAATTATCAAGCAGAAAGTCGGATCCTACCTTATTTAAATTACTATTATTAGATTCGCACAACGTAGTGTTCTTTCTACTGTAGTTCATCTCCAATTCCATCTCTTCCGCAGACAAATACCTCATTGACTCCTCACCCCTCATTTCCTCATCCGAACCGTCGTCGACCGCCTTAACACGAATTCAGTTTTGAAGCCGTCAAAATAGTGGAATGAGTACCGGTTACAGTAAAACATAGATGTCTCGGAAGTTTTTTTGTGATGTTGAAATTGTATATCTGAGAAGCGTTGATTTTATCGTGTGGTTATGCCTACTGTGCCAGAAGGAAAAAGCATTTCTCTGATATTGTCCATTCCCACACATCTAATTAGAGCAATAACAAATATGAAATGAAAGAACCAGCTTCAGACCAAATCAAAAAAGCAACATGTAGAGTAGAGTAGTCAATCTAAGAAATTTAGTGTAAGATGATTCAGAAATGTCTATTTCATTTTAATATATGAAGAGTAAGGAACCATCATTGATCAAG
>KN716157.1:189289-230876 GCA_000816705.1 Dictyocaulus viviparus | reverse complement strand
TATATATATATATATATAACTCGGTAAAAAAAATAGACATTCTACTATAATAGATAAATCTATGAACAAAACTATGAGATATGAAACATTCTCGTATAAACCAAGAAACTCAGTCTCGGATATCACTAGTTAAAATATGACCATGTAAGAAACAGGCAACCATGTACATATATATTGTCAACATGTGAGGCGTAGAATAATGACTTCAGACTGATTTGAATATTTCAAAAACCAAGAATTATACCTTTGTTGGCCATATACTAATGTTTAGAAAAAGAGAACGATAATTAATACACTTATTATTTGAAATAAAACAAAATCATTCCCCTTAAGCGATCTCTCTCTATCTTGAAGCTCAAAAAATAACACTTTGATTTATATAGATCCTAGATTCATACCATTTGGTAGACTATGATAAACGTAGGCTAAATTTTAAATTTAACATACAATGAAAAAAAAGCACCAACCCGGCGAATGTCACTATCAGTCATATCATTGAGATCCATTGCTGCTGAAGATTAAGAAAGTCACACTTGGAGACTGTAGAAATAGCAAAGAAAGAACTGCTACATTACGGAAAAAAGAAACAAATAAAAAACCATAGAATCGACGACATATTTGCTTAAAGAAATAAGGAAACAAATTCTAGAAATCGCAAATTTTAATCAGGAACGACTACGTGCCTGTAGGATGGGAAACTCTTCACTCTGAGTACGCGGTTCATTAGAATATTCAAAAAGTCAGTAGCGACAAATGTAAATTGGACTGCCCTTACGTACAATACACATGACATGACGTCGGGTTCATTGGAACTGAGCTCGTTGAGTTAGGAATCCAACGAATGGCCATATTATGGCGAGTAATGTGACTTAATAGAAAAAGATCATTGTGGAGGTTATTGGAGAAATGAGGTACTGAAGGTGTTGTATAAATGTTTGGGACACATCAAAAATGATGCGGTGTTTAGTCAGAATGGTGTTTCCACATATGATGGGATCAAAATCTACTACAGTTTTATGATGATTAACTTTTCTTTCGTAATAAGCATTCGAAAGGAGTTTGTTTAATCATGTAGTCAACTGAAGTCGTCAAACAACTTAATTAAATACACACAATAACGAGGACGCACAAATACATTGCTATCGACACCAATTTTGGTATGTATTGTTGTGTTTGATAGTGATAAAATACCAGTGCAAGTTTCAATGACATTAAAAAAATGTTTTCTAGGTCAAGAATTTCAATTAAAGGGATGTAGGAGTGACCCATGGCGTGCTTAGCGCAGTGTTTGAGGGTGGTGCAGCGTTAAGTGGACGGTTGTGGTCCGCCCCATGTACAACGTGTATTCATTCTTACGATGACAAGTGGATTGGTATTAGAAATAAACGAGATTGGTAGTCAGTAACCTTCACGACATCATGGTGATGACAAATCAATGGCACATTAATTACAGGGATTGACCAACGCCAAAGCTGATCTTATCTTATAATTACTCTATACAAGAGAGAAAAAAAGGAATGATGTTATAGCGGTCATAGGTCATTCAGCAACTGGCTTGTAATGAAAATGCATTTTTTTGAGAAGGAAATTTAAATGCTATAAGAAAACAAACAGATTTGGCAACGATATCTGCTAGTCAATACAATTCCCAATAGTGAAGTCTCTGTGAAATATGAAGTTCAAAGGTCATACCAAACTCACAGGGTATCGTGGCAGTTCAGCAGATGACTATTTCAAAAGCCATTATACAACAGATCATTCCGTTGTTCCTAAATACGACTTTATTTTGGTGTGACAAAATCGCACGTATCAGAACTACCTAAAAATCATTCATTTAGTTGATTTTCCTCACCAATTAAGTATTCTTAATTGATTGCTAACCATTAATGACTTATGCCTCAATTTTTACTGAGTATCATTAATGTAGTGTTGAGCACTACCTCTAATACTTTTTTCTTAATTCAGATCACAATGATCACTGTATATTTGGCCCATTCATTAATCGATTATCGTAGTTTACAATTATTGCTGATATTAATTGTTCAATATTGAGGAAACTAGGGGTTTAAATGGTTAATCAGTGAGGTAATCATTCATTGAACACCACAAATTCCATTGGTTAAATACGCACATATCATTTGAACTTATTGATGTGATGAATAAATCCATATATGATCTATCGGAGGGTGCAGTGGCATAGTGAAGGAGGTGTTACAGTAACACACAGGCCCGAATCAGTTTGCCGGACATATCAATACGTCCTCACTTCCAGATCGGTAAGTTGGTATAGGGGATCTGGGTAAGATAACTAGTACTGAATTGATGAAGAGAGGTCAACTTAAGTTACTGTATAGCTTAGGCTGGAATTCGACCACCTCCACGATATCACGTTTAACACGAATGCGTAGGCGCATCCCGCTACAAGAGATCGTTGCTTGGATTCCTGAGATAGTTCTACTGAATGTGGAAATGGACATTCTAGGAACACCTCTTAGTACCTTGAGGCGGCAAACCATATGATAGGACTGCACTACTTGTGTATGATTCATTTATGAATGATCTGTTAGTTACTAATTGATTATCTCTGTGTATCTCACCTTTTATTGTGTTCTGTTATTCTCCCATTATGTCGGAGTTGCCCAACTATCGCATGGCTTTCTTCTTACACGGTTTCATTTTCGAGATTCGATTCGTAATTCCTATTCACATTAGTAGTATTCTAGGACGGATATATCATTGTGATATTGGCAACGAGCCACTTTTCTTAGACAACTAGAGGGCTGGCTGTTTGCATATTTTGTGCGTGTTTTCTTCCATTCGTTATTAACCCATCTAGCAATGTACTCAAAACTCTTAAGTTTCTATTTAACATGTATTCTTCTAGGTTTAGGACAAAAAAGTAGTAATCTGGATTGTTGTTCCACAAAAAAATGAGTGCATTGTGCTCAGTCCATATATAGAAGCTCTGTTTTTTCCGTGAAAATTACCCTTCATATCGCTCTTTACGTTCATGGAATTCCTAAGATAGACGTAAGAATCGTCTTAAATGTAAGAGTGACAATCTTTAGTTGGTTTCTTTTGTCTAATAAGTTTCTCATCACGTACTATCGCTTGCCTCCTCTCCTCATTTGGTTCGTTGTCTTTTTTTTGTACTCATATGACACATGATGGCATATTACATTCAGAAAGGGGTTTTTTTATCAATTGGAGTGGAAATCGGAGTAAAATATGGCTTAAACGTATCATGAGTGGAACAAGTGATATCCCTGAACGTCCACATTCTCGTTATTGTAGTGGTCTAGCGAAATTGTGGATTTACGATTGCTCCATAGGTGTGGCACGGAGGACTGGAAAAATTAAATATGTGTTTCATCTGTATTCTACTTGGTCTTCAACTTGAGGTCAATCTCTCCACAAAAACTGTTGAAGTCGGTCAACATTTGTTTTGCTTGCTCGATGTCTGGTGTAATAAATACGATATCATCGGTGATGCGAAGATGATGAAGTTACCGACCATCGATTTTCACTCCTATATCGTCCTATTCAAATTTTTGCACAATGTCCTCAAAAGAGGATGTGAACAGCTTTGACGACATAGTATCGCCCTGTCGAACCCATCCTTTAACATTTAACGTCATAATTAATAACTTCATAGAACGAAGTAATTTTCGTAGTGAAATTCTTCGAAAATCGAGTTTTCGGCGGTGATGATCAACTTGTTAGTTCAAACTTGATCCTCAAAATGATGTTTCTCATCAATCAATGATATGAATTGGACGTTTAAGATCTGATGGATCTATATCGGTATTACATGTAGTTAAGCTGATAACTACGAGACTCTCCCATAGTGATTTATTCATCACTTTATTAACTGATAAGTTATGGTGGTCTTCACTATAATTATATAAGTAGATATATTTGAGGTCATTCATCGAAGGTAGTGGTAGAGTCGATATAATTAGATTGAGGAATTAGGAATTTTGTAACGGAAAGTAAGTAAATCGATCACAAATATGGATTGATGATTATCTGTGAAATTACAAGCCGATATATAAAATGACGGAAAAAAATTGACGATTTAAAATTGGACAGGCGTTACTGGTCAAAGTAGGAACTGTTTGAATAAATCGAAGAAGCGAATGCATCACAATCATACGTGTTTATATCTCAATCAAATTTCTTCGCATTTGGTCATATGCGTGTTCGATCCTGATTGAATCGTTCGTGGATTGATCAACGGACAAAACGAAAATGAGGTGTATGACTATAATTCAGACATAGTGAAGAAAGGAATTTCGATGACTTAGTAACTTCTAGTTTTCGTCGAGTGAGCTGCAATTTAGAAGTAGAAGAAGCGTAGTTGTAAGACTGAGCAGAATCAATCTCAACAGTTTACTGCTCGAAACTCATTTACCGTATCTACCGTACATCCCATAACTCGTTCGACATCAAACATTGTGAACGATGAATCCCAAATTGGTTATACTGTCGATATTTACTGACTATGAAAAGAGATGTTGTATATAAAAACGATCGATAATTATTATTAACGTTGCTATACTTAATTGCAGATTTTTCATCCTGCTATTTACTGCCGGTTTGAAGTTGGCAACAATGTTGCTTGGTTGACCCGACAAATGCAGCAGAATGATAGAAAGTTTTCAATGACCTTGTCATTTTTTTTAAAGTAACAGAACCGATAGCCTCAGAACTCATCGAAACTGAACAAGGGCTCAACAAAGCGCCCTCAAAGAAGCGCAAACAGATAAAATACGTTCGTGAAAAATCCGAAAAATGGCTGGGTAATGACTTTCTGGTCGCAAGGTTGTGAATCCTCTATATATCCAGAACTCTTTATGATTATGAAAAGTGATGTGACGAAGTGAACATGTGATCGAAGAAGCGCTGTTGAGTTTAAGTGTCATTGAGTATTTGATAAGTAACTATCAGCCGTGGAATTTCTATTCTTCTTTCCGACGCCTAGCAGTGCAATTGACATGTAAGACGTTACTTTACGTTGAGCCATGCAAAACTATTGTGGACATTTAATGATGTAATGTGGAAATCAATGGGCGTATGAAATATGAGGTTACTAGACTCCTAGTAAAAAACGATTTGAGTAATAAACTCGCTAACGACTTCAGAGCGTACTCTGTCGTTACGATGACTTTCGATGATTAACTGCCGTTACGTCATTGGTCTTTAACTCTCTCGATAATTCTAGCGTTGCTTTATGGATTCAGAGATAATCAAGCTGATTCCGTTTGATGTAAGTAAGTGAAGTAGCGACTTCAAATACAACCATTCATACCTCCACATAATTATGCATATTATGTGTGGATAAAATAACTTTAGAAAATCCTCATTAGCATATTTTTATAAACACAGAAGCGTAAGCTTGTGAATATCAAATATGATGTCCTCAAGCTATAAGCATACTCTAATCCTGAAAGTAAGAAAATGAAAGTAGGAATTGAGTGAAATTTCTCTGCATAAGGAGTAATACGGTAGGAATGTTGACTGTAACTAGTAATAACTTAGTGAAGAATATTTTTGCATAGGAAAACACTCATTATATACATTTCCCTCAAAAATCAATGGAATGTTGAGTGATCTGTTTAGACGTGAAAAATCTCGGCACAAAACAATATGAAATGTCATATTTTCAGTATTACCTCTATCCATATCGATTAAAGATCAAATCGATAGGATCTGGGCGTGTTTTTTCTTCTCGTCTGATTTATTCGGTTATTCAGGGAAAAGCTTAGAGTTAAATGCACTGTGTTTTGTAATTTCGATTATTCTTATTGATGTAGTTAAGTTAATGTTCAGATTTTTGCAGATGAACAGCCTTTCATCTTAAATTAAGCATAAGAGTAAAATATTGTTTGACTTAGGAGATTACTGAGGAGGTTAATCAACAAAATATTCACTATTTTCATCTATTCCTCTTCATAGAACTTATATACAATTTGGAATAGTTTAATTGCTAAACACAATGACTATTTCATCATGACCCTGCCACCTGCTACCCTTTTATTGATGAAATTGACGTAAGACCTATTGGAGGAGGAGGAAGTGGGCGGGATACAATCAGTATATAAACGTCTGTGGAGAGAAATCTAACATATGATGATTCTCTATCTGCTTCTTCTGGCATTAGCGTGCTCGGTTCTCGCTTCAGCAGATGCGCAATCACCCACGTTTGATCGACAAGATCGAGACTATCGTCCACTACAGGTGAGGAGGGTATTTTTGATTAAACTTACGAACAACGAGTAAGTTTATTGCAATCATAACTCGAAAGGTGTAGTACTAGAGAAAGTTGTATCCAGCGATTAATCATTAACAGAACAGCACTGTTTATGCAAATTTCGTGTTGTCATGTTGAGATTTTTCCTCATTGACCAAAATGACTAACAGTATCTTTCCCAAAAAGATCGCTGAGTTTCCATTTACTCACTTATTCATTGCGTCATTGTGTCGTAGTGCAAATGATTCTGGATGCATTACTGAAATTATTCTTTTTTTTTCATTTGACACAGTTTTCGATATTTCTATACTGATGCTAAAGGAAACCTACGCTTCATTTCGGCGTATACTTTGAATAACCTCATGATCGAAAATGAAACGAATATATTCATAGCGAAGCATCCTATGAAGTATGAGTTACACTGAGTACCAACAGCATTCCTTAGAACATAAACAAGTAGTCTTGTAAACAGATCATACATTTGTACCTCAAATAATAATCGTCGTTGTTATAGAACACTTTTGAAATTTCATTCATTAGAAAGTCATTGAAAGTGGTAAACGAACAGAATGTGGTGCTTGCCAAGTTAAACGCCATTTCTATTCCTTGGGGGGGGTCAATGGACCTTCTATTTTTGAAAGCAATTTGTTCTGACGTAACGTAACGTAATGACCAGAGGTCAACATGTCGAAGTCTCCATCAAGTAGTACTATAAGAATGTCGGATTTAAGTGGTACAAGCTTCGACCTGTCCCTCATGAGTAAAATAAGTTTCATGGATTTTCATGAGTATTTTGAGTAAGAGAATTATTGAAATTATTCTTGCAGGGAATTATTCCTCCAATGAATCGAGTTTTGTTTTTTCAAATCTTACAGCATATAAAAGCTTAAATACAACATATGTTATTCTGAAATCGCATTGTTTTTGCTCCCTTATGAGGAAAATAGCTTTTCCTATGATTCGATTGCGCGAAAGAATCTAAGAAACGTCTTGATGAGTTCGTCCATCCATGCTGATTTCTATGTTCATCTTCTATCTGCCTCTTCCTAAACTTTTGTCCTGATTGTTTTATTATTTTATTCAAATTGATTTTAAAAAACTCAAAGAATCCAAATTTTCCATAAATGTCGTAACAGTAGATCAATTTTGTTACGATATTTCTGCCTGTGGGTGGACAGACATTGGCGTAAAAAGGAATGTCGTAGGTTTTTTTTCGATTTCTCAAAACTCATCACTGTTTCATTTATTTTTAATATATGAATGATTTAATACGGAATGTAGTTAAGGAATAATGGTGTATTTTTCTGATTTATTGTTGTTTTTTTTATAGAGCGAAATTATTCAATGTCCTTACATAAATGATGTACTAATAATAGAAACTAATGGATATTTCGTGCATAATGAAGAGGAAAACCGCATGAACCTCAGATTGAGGTTGTTTTTTGACCTTCTTCATCATTTTTAAAAGCTTGTATAATTAGTATAAGTATCGATGGTTTGGTATAAATATGTATGTGACAGAATTTTTCGTAAAAATAACTTCATTTATAATTTAGACTGTACAGAAGAATCATAGAAAATAAAAAACTCTATAGAATATAACTGATTAGATAACGATAAAAACATGAGTGAAATCAACGAGGGAAGCGATTCAAATGAAGCGGAAGTATTTGAAGTGGTAAATATTCTGAACAAAAAAAAACAAACAAATGCACAAACAATTATCAAAGGTCGTTCTTGTCCGACATGTCACTACCGTTTTATCTAGTGAAATTCCCAAAGTTGTAGATTTGAGTCTCTATTGAGATTTCAAGTTCTGTGATTAACTCACCAGCGGAGGATAAAAAAGATATTAATTTCTTTGCAGTCGTATCGTTACTATACTATTATAGCACCCAATTTGTCATGTCAATGAAGCTCAACGAATCGTATACCTCTATTTTCTTTGCAGGACCTTCAGGTTCATTTAAATTCCCATTCACTAGCAAAGCAAATTTCAGTAAAAGTTGCGTGATATCATAACATATTAGCAAATTCTTGCGTTCTGTTTATATATATTATTACATATAAAGTGCCAAAAAAAGCAATTTAAAAATATTGTAACATTCTTAGGCTATTAATAAGAGTTTTCCTCCAATCATTTCCTCAAATGTTTGCGTAACTCACTTCTATATAGCTTCATTTTTGATACGCCTATGCGATGTTAATTCTTGTCGACCTCATGTAAGCTTATGGAAAGAAAAACGATATATTGAGATTTAGGCCAACGTTCTAGAGAAGAAAAGAAATCAATTTTTAACTCACCAATAAATCTGAGGTGGTAAAATTCAAATTTGAAAAGTATTCATATAAAATAAATCGGCTATAACGTAGGTTGAGGCTTTTCTGGAGAGGCTCTGCCTTGATCTGATGTTCTTCACTTTTGTTGAAGCTCGTTATCGTTCGATGTTGTTAATAAGTTGATTCGATTGCACTCCCTACATTTGGAGATTTTGATGGACAGGAAGAAGCGGCTGTTTTTGATATCAAGTGTTTGTTATCCTCAATAAATACTATACAATAATAACTTATAACTCCTCATAACAACTCTGTAGAGATTGCAACGAATTCTCTTGTTCATATGGCTGTGGTGTGAGTCTTTAGAGAACTACCTCGACGATAATTATTGTGTTGTTGAGAGGTGGAGGACAGCGACGATTTTATGATCCACCATGGATTTTGTTCTAATTAACGGATTTGTGGTGTGATTATGGATGATGACGATTGTGAAGTGAGTCGACGACGCAGCTGTTTGTGCACACTTTTTAATCAACCGAATCAGATTGAATTCGAAAATAATAGGCAATTCGAATTCATTTTTTCTATCCTCCACATTTTTTCATCAACAAGGGAAAATGAGGGACTCCATATTTAGTAACGAATAGTAATAGAACGACATCCCATTCAAAGGGCACACACACACACACACACACGCATCGATAGAACTATTCAACTTCGTAAAATTTTGTATTGTTTGTCCGTTTATACGTTGGAAAATAAGGATGGAGTCTTGTGAAGACCTCAACTGGCTCCAATAGATGGACGCACGACAAACGTGAAGAACATCATCTGGTGTGAGCTGAAGAACAAATCCGATAGAATCATTCTCCAAACTCTGCAGCTAGATGCTTCTAAGAAATATTTTCACTCATACTGAGTATCAAAAATCATTTTAGTTATTTCAAATCCTGTCTAGTACGAAAACTCATCAGTGTATTTGAAGCTGTGAAATAATTTTCTCGACAACTTTCTATTAATCTCATGCAGCTTAAACGATGAAGCTTTCTCCGCTCTCATTTAATGAGTCATAGAATGATTGCTCAAGAAAAACTGAATTTCATCAAATCATAATCCTTTTTAATTTTCATGGAAACTACCGTAATCCAGTATAGTTATTGATTACAAAAGGAAAACTGGTATATTTCAGTTCGGAAAGAATTTTTCTTGAAGCAATTATCGATCGATAAATCGATTCAGTTCTTAAGCTTAATTCATAAACTCATTCAATCTTCTGAAAATATTTTTTACATTACAAATATAGTCTCGGAATCTCTAGCAACTATATAAAATCCAAATTTGCACTTGAAAATTAACTATTTCATCGTCTTGGTTAACCTCAAATTAGATTAAATAAGATATTAAAGTTATTTAACTCAAAATATAGAAACAAACTAACCTCCCTCATTAAACAACCTCAGAATGTAATCCTCATCGTACTTTTATTTTATATCAAGTGTAATAGATTATAATGTTGTTTTAATATCTGTCATGATGTTGAGTCAGTCCCAAAATTCGGCATTTCAATCGGGACTCGAACTTGTATGTACAGATTTCCGCGTCATTGTGCTACCAATTGCGCCACCAAAGTCCTCGATCCATGTAGTGAGGTTCCATGTTTTGTGACTAACTCAGCAGCACTCAGCAGACTTTACGATGTTTCTTTTAGTCATTTCATGGTTTTATTTGATGTGGTTTCGCTTGTTTTCTTCTTTTTTTGTTGTGATCAACATCCGAAGATGTGTAGTGCTTACAAGGATTACTGTATGTCTATTGGGAGAAATGTATGTGTAATAGAAAATAAAAAAACATCATTTCAAGTTGATGACCACCACAACTACGAGTGTCACAGTTTATATGAGTTCTTTACTGTTGAGTTCGAATAGATCACAAGTGATATCATTTAGTATTTAAGCGTATAACGACGATGTTACAGAAGACAAACGATGCAGGTAAGAGATTCTGAAGGCGAAAATTTTCTCCAGGAAAAAAATCGATAAAATCTCAGTAGAAGTTCATCAATGTGTTTCTTCAGCTTATACGTCTGCAACAACACACATTTTATTTCATCGATCACAATAATTTTCTTTAAAACGTTAATTTTCTTACTCCATTAATGTTATTTATAATTTTCTATTATTTAATAATATATTTTATTAGTAATTAAGTTAAGCAATTTCAACATTATGCAGTACAATTATTTATGAGTTAATTAGTTTCGTAAACGAATTTTTATTCACTTTGCTAGTTGTTTCTTTTCCTCAAAATGTTGACTGATTTATACTTTAAGGAATGAACGTTGACTTTTCATTATTATACTAATGACGTAAGCAAAACAACTAGTAAACAAGCGCATAAATATATTATAAATTAGGTGAACTTTTGGCTACTATCGACACGTCACGACATTACGATTTCCTTTGAGGTGAAAAGTCGTGATCTACAATTTATGATTTGCACAAACGGTTGCGTATAGGCTGCAGTTTAACCTCATGAGTTATTCGGCAATCAGCCAATTTCATCCCAATGGAATATTTGGATATAAATCAACGAACGTGATCGTTGAATCGTCATTATTTCAATAGAGCATGCTGAATTATCGTTAACATCAAGGTGAATTCTTATCGAAATATATGACTCATTGAGTTTTTGAGCTTTTACTTGAGAAAATCCCTCAGTTCCATACTTACACACTCTAGAAGACAGTTCTAGTTCGTTCCATCTGATTAGATCTGATAATACAGAATAATCCCTATATGTAAACGCTGATAGTTCCCTCAGCTGAACTCAGTGTCATTTCTTATCGAGACTCATTCCTCTATATTCTTATAACCACTTCCTGCATAATTATATCAGAATATTCATGAAGTAGAGCATTTTTTATTGACAAGTAATTCTAATTCGTTCGTATAGTATAAATTTTAAAATAAAACCACCAGCAAAGGGGTTCCTGTCACGAAAACCTATAGACTTAATCTGATTTTTTTTCTCTTTAAAGTGTTAATAAAGTTTCAAAAAGATCAAAATTTTTTTTGAAACATCATAACAAAATGTCTAATATTACATGACGAGATTTCTCTTTACAGAACGTTTATCATTTGAATTCATCTCGCTAAAATCGTTTCATTATTATCGAATTTTATTGATTAGATTATATCTCGTACAGTAAAGCGTGCACATATTAAGTTCAAGTATAAACGTCTATGTAGAAGCCGAACTCTCGGGAGTTCTAAAATTTGCATTTGTTAATAAACGAGCATGTTGTGGTTCTGAAAGGTAATCAGTCGGAGTGCGTCCGACTAATAAACCAATTACACGAATCGATTAGGAGGTATTCTTATAAGAACAACTTCTATTATACGAGTTTTTTCTTTAGATCATAGATCAAACAAAAAAAAACACGAAACGACTAATGAATTTAGTGAATGTTTAGGAAAAAATGCAACGACTTTACATAATAACGTGTTCTGACAACATCGTTAGTTTTTATTGGTAATTCAGCGTTGTAAAGTTATCTATTTTCCGATAACCTTTACATTTTTATGTAAGTACTGTAGCAATCGCACTTTATATTGAAGAAAACAAAATATTGATTTGCCTTCCGTTGAAATTGAATCGATCAAAACCTCACGTTTCCCTGTTAAAACACTTGAGACAATAGGAAACTAATTCGATCAATAATGATATTGGAGGTCAAATGCGAAATCATATGACGTCGTCGTACGACCATCCTTCACTTCTATCTCGTACATTCCCTTAGGTATTTTGAATTACCGTGCTCATGCGAGATTTTCGAACCATTTAATTTTAATATAGAAGCATCAAATCATAACGGGAATTATCTGAAGCGATTGTCTTTCATTTTCCTCACGTCTACAATATGCTTTACTTTTGAACTCAGTACTCATTGAGACTTCCATTAAAACAGCCACATAATAAGCTTAAAACCGACTTCACTAATATATTCAACAGTCATTACATTTTAGACTAATTTTTAAAATAATAATTAAATTTGTACACTCATTCACTTTTATACCTCATAATAAGTTGTTGTTTTGCCTCATATTTATTGTCATTAAGAGTCTTTACGCTTCAACACATGAAAGCATTCGATCTTTTATTTAGTCAGATTTATAGAAAAATGTTTCTTTTCTCTTCCCTGTTTCTATGTTAAATTAGACGCTACACTTTCGTAGAATTTGTACTTATTGCTTAATGGGTAATGAAATGTTTTTTATGGTTTCATTTTCGTTTCCCTCAATAAATCCTCAACTCTTTCATTTTCATAAATTTAAATGAATTACTAATTGCTTCGAAAGAGAAAAAAAAAACCGATTTCGATTGACAATCGAACAACAGATTACCTCAAAACATCCGCTTGCTAGACACCAGTTGTGTACTCTACCTCAAAAGAGTTGAGGTGAATCGAATACGTGTGCGTACGTGAAATCTATTGAATTGTTGTGACCAGAAGCTTATGACATTTCATTTGACTGAGGAAATTTTCTTCCGAATCGATCCTCATGTTTACATTTCACTTTGAAACGATAATCTTTCAGTTTGGTAAACGAGAGTATCGACCATTACAATTTGGTAAACGAGACTATCGACCGTTACAGTTTGGAAAGAGAACGCTATTGGACAATACCTATCTTGTGCCAATATTTTGATCGAATATACTTATCATCGATATGATCATCGTTCATTTACGTATTCTCTTCTCTTCCTTTCTTTTTTTTTTCTTTCCTTTTCATTATACGATCGATTTCGTTAAGGACAGAAGAAAAAACAAAAACATAAAGAAATTTTAGTTCTGGTTGTAATCAGTGATTGAAACTCATCACGCTCACCCTCTTATGTTCCTCCCTCCAACTCTTTCTTTGTCGATTTTTTTTTATTCAGTGAGCGTTTAGAAATAAAGAGTTTATTAACAACTGTAAACATATCAAAAAAAAAAAATTCTCATAAGTCAAGTAAATATCCTTTATGAGATATAATTTATAGGATGTGAGTTTATAACGAACATACAAATCCACTAACAACAATTACTAGTGAAATATTAAAATATTATCGATTACCGCTAAAAATCAATACCGTACTAATTTTGATGTTATACGAATTTGAAAGAAAAAAAAAACGAGTTATACTCAGCAATAAAACATATGGCCATAAAAGAAAACCAGAGAGATTTATAGAAGTCTTTCTTGCATGGAATGCAATCCTTCATAATGTCGTAGGTGTTTTCTCATTCAAATTTATAAAAGTGAGAAGAAAAGATTTATTTTATCACATGGTATTACTATATCCTTCCATATGATTAAATGTTTTTACTTCTTACTGGAGGAGCAGTGGTGCAGTGGTGAAGGTGCCACAGTGCTACGCTCGTCTGAATCAGTTCACGACCACCTCCAAGCGTACGCCATCCCTTCGTAGTCGTTAACTTGATACTAAACAAATCTCGTAAGATAACTAGCACTGTCTTGATGAAGAGTTATAAACTCAAATCACTCTATAGACCAGGCTCGCTTTCAACCACTTCCACGATATCACGTTAAACACTAAAGGGTAAGCGCATCGTGTCACCAAGGATTGACCAACGCCAGAGGTTAACTTATCTTGTCTTAACTCCCAACTATCTGGAAATCGGAGTGAAAAATAATATACAGTCAGCGAACTGTTGCGGCAATCAGTCGAAACCATTATTGTGATAAATTCTTCTCGAGACCACTAATAGAGCAAACGTGATCGAAAACTCAACACGATCAAAGCGTGAAAGCGTTTCATATCATTATGAACCTCAGAATGTTTCATCGATTAGACGGAAAACTCTCAGTGTAACTGTATTCATTGAAATCCTACAATTAAAGCAAACAATGGTGAATACCGCTTAATTCGTTAAGAAACAAATGGTATAACAAATTCCCTACTTTCAAATTAAAATCTATAAAATCTCGGAGATTCTTCAAATTTGAGGTCTTGTGATGATTCAGTTGCCATGCAGCTTAAAAGAAATGAAGGCGAATAAGCATTGGTGGAATCTATCTCTCTAATGAGGTGCGCTATTCAATCATTGTATTGATTTTATCGTAAAGATGTTCGAATTGAAGTAATCCATACATCGACTTGAGAGGATCAGTCTAATGCCAAATCAATGGTGCTTATCCTCCCAGATTACATCAGTACTAATTCAACGTCCCCGAAGAGACGAAGTTCTTGATTAGCTTGGGTTGGATTTAAACTCGTATATACGGTTGATAGAGGCTGCATTCCACTAATGCCACTCCTACTACAGTACTACTCAGTGCCACTGTGGTTCGTAAACGCAAAAGTGGTTGTTTATTTTACATTATGATACGAACGGACTTTTTACTCGATGTTTTCTAGAACGAATAAACCAAATTATTGTATAGAAGCAACTCGAAAATATTCGAGTTTCTGTGAAAAAAAAATGCTTGTGCAAATAAACAAATAATCATTGAGAATTTTGTTTATTTCTTTGTGGGAGAAATAAATAAACATCAACTTGAGGTCTGAAAAAAACACGAACGACTACTAATGAGCTAATTATATGCATCAGTATGCAACTATGATAAGAAATCTTACTACTATTTATTATTACTAAATGACTACCTATTCGTTAAACAAGGCAGCATTTTGAGTTACTTAAAGCAAAAATGAATACTTGTAGAAAATAGTCTAAAGAAATAAATTCTCTGAAAACATACAAAACATCAAGAGATCAGCCGACGAAAAACAACACATAACCAGATGACTGTAGACAATAATAGGATTGAATAAGAATAAGCACTGACGTAATCTATCTCTTTTCGAGAAAAGAACACTCATTGGTTGCCTTGATGTTATGGTGGTGATGTTCAAGGTGTTGTTCAAATGAGAGCTGATTATGCAATGACTTGAACTGACAAGTATACGGCTAAGTCAGTGCTGCTCCTAAATGACTCTATTACCAATTCACCAGTCCTCGAGGGCTGGAAGTATTGGTTGGCCTTGGAGGATTTGGCCTCCAACCAGCGTATACGGTATGGAGCTCATGTGCAACTGTAACATCTCTTTACCACTGCACACTAAGCCTAAGCCTAATCCTTATTCAAGCCTTCCAGAATGCATTGAACAATTCGATTAATGGTCTCCCAGACTTCTATAATAACTCCTGCCAAGTGCTTCATTATGTTGGATTCCTTCCTCTACCATTCCGTGACATATGTGACTCCATAAAATAGGTGTAATTTATAGAAAACGTGTAGATCACGCATGAGTCAAATATGATAGATATCTGTTTTTAGATAATTATGTGTTGTTCTTTTTTCTAAAACCACACACTTCAAAGTGAACTACGAGCTAAATTCAGAAGCTCAGAAAAAAATTTGTTAACATCTCACCTCATCCGATCGCCCACCCTACTCAACCTTCGATATATTCACATTCATGACATTCCACTGAATAAATGACTAAATGATCACCATTGCACAGGCTAGATAAACATTGGCGTTCAACGATCCGCTTTGCGGTATGCGCCTACCGCATTCATGTTCAACGTAATATTGTAGAGAATAGGATCGTAGTCTCTTCATTGACTTTAGTTCAATACTTTTAATTGAGCGAGTGTTGTTTGCCTTACCGAGATTTTCATGGTGCCAATCCATTGGCATCGGAAGAATGGATGTGTTGGTAGGCTGGTGTGTGGCTTCCATGCTGCATGGATCTGCGTACTGTTATTATAATAAAATCGAATGGCACCTTCTCCACTACACTATGCGCTCCTTCTTTGTCACCGTTATTATAATAAAATAACAAATTCATGTCCTCGAATACATCTGAAGCCATGCCTTAAATTTCTCAATGGAAATTCTCTCCACTACTTTTTCAAATGTGTAAACAGTCATGATTCCAGTTAATGGTGTACGGTGATCAGAAAAGTGTGTTACGTTGAGGACCGTCGTTTGATGAGTAGTCTATTCTGTCTTAGTATTTGGGCTTTCTATTTGATTAGTAGTGCTGTATGT
The DNA here is from genome assembly GCA_000816705.1 of Dictyocaulus viviparus. Classification (NCBI taxonomy): domain Eukaryota; kingdom Metazoa; phylum Nematoda; class Chromadorea; order Rhabditida; family Metastrongylidae; genus Dictyocaulus; species Dictyocaulus viviparus. The sequence goes on along the minus strand of KN716157.1, from coordinate 214,283 downwards.
CCTTGTTACTGGTTGTCTTTTCATTCTAAACAATTAGGGTTTTTAAAATATGAGCTTATTGGGCTCAATGACCATGCTGTTAGTCAATACTTTCTTTAAAATTCTGGCTAGATGGCAGATTACGGAATTATAATAATGACGGATCGTAAAGCGATCGGAATTTAGGTTCCGAAAAAAACTACGAATTTCATTGGACCCATACCATTTTTAAATGAATAAAATGTTACGTTTTACAAATATGGTAAAATTCTCAACAAATAACACTTCATCAGTTCCCTTACTAGGACCAGCTTCATGCAACACATCTCGCAATTCCAGAACACATTTGGACATTTGCCGACAGTTCGAGTATTCTGTCCGGGTAGGGTCAACATTATAGGTACGTAGTGCATTGTATTAATCCTACTTGCTTTCAAATCCAGCGCATTCGAAGAATAGAATGTTTCTCTGCTACATTTTGAAGTGACCGGTATCTTTCGTGCATATATGTGTATAAGTGTGATAATAGGTTATGGGAACGACCTCATGTTAATTGAACAAGGAGTAAATCAACTGAGCGCATGAATACCGAGGTTGATCTATTGTGATTAGTGGGTGTTATCTTCGTTACACCTACTCTTCTTTGTTTGCAATCTGTAGCTTATTATTATAAAATTAATGGATGTTTGCATCCAATTGGTTAGTCAAAGAAAAATGTAATTATGGTAATTGGAACTCGACTCTTATTTAGTATAAAATTTTTTTTTGATGAGTATTTTTTCACAGGTGAGCACATAGATTACCACGGCTACGGTGTTTTGCCAATGGCAACTAAGGAGGGCGTGGAAGTTCTCGCTGCACCAAATGAGGGAAGGCAAATCCGAATCATGAACGTGGACAAGCAATATATGTTTGTTTTACTCTTCTCTTGTTAAGAGTATGGGAACATCAGCTTTTGTTAGTAATAGTAATTTTTTCCAATATTGCTGGTGGAGCTTGTTCAGGGAATGCATTATCGAGTTACCTTTGAACTGGGTTGCTGCTTGTCCACCAAAGTGGTACGACTATGTTCTTTGTGGTTGGAAAGGCATACTCGACAAAGTGGGCGGTGAACAGATAGGATTTGACTTGCTTGTATATGGTGAATTTGTACAGCTGTTATTCTGAGTTCGTTCAACATTTTCGGTTTATAATCAGCAAAAAAAGTTGTCAAGTTGACAGCAAACAACAAAGTTGGCGTTAATCATTATGAAGATGTTTTGTGAGATTATGAAGAAGTGCGGTCTTTTTTTGGTTCTATTCCACCTTCATCCGGTTTATCAAGTAGCTCATCATTGGTATGCGCTGCCGCGCTCTCCACGTGGATGATTCACACTGGGAAAATTTTTGAGGGAATTACGCGGTTTGTGTTTAGTTGAAGTGACATTTTCTTTATCACATTTGTTGAGTTTCTTTCTCACTCATATTACTTTTGATTGCTTTAACTGTCTGTAATAGTGAAGAACTTGCTGATTTATGCGCAGATGCTGAACGTTTTATTGGGACTCAAGGAGGAGGTATGGATCAAGCTGTTCAGGTATATAATATGAAGGTGGCTAATAATAGTCAGGTTTGATTGTTCCACATGACATTGTTCGAATCACCAGATTTTGGCTGTTGACGGCGTTGCAATTCGGATTGACTTTTCCCCGCTTAAATTCCGCATCGTCACTTTGCCACCACATGCTAGTTTTGCAGTTCTACATTGTGGGAACACGCTCAACAAGGAATAATATTGCTTGCTTTATTACTCTCTATCAGAAATAGTTTCTTAATTATCTTGATGATCGTAACGTTACAGGCAGCTACATCGCACTTTAATGCAAGAGTTGTGGAAGGGAGATTGGCTGCTAAGGTATACATATAATTTAATTCTGCTTCTTTTGCAATTTTATTGACTAGACATCGGATGCACCGATAGTAAGAAAAGGTTTATTTCAATTTTTTACGTTACCATGAATGTACAGATAGTTAATGTATCCTCTAATGTTTGGTAAATTTTCTTAATATTCTAATCTGCCGTTGAAAATTGTTACAGATCAACTAAGATTCATTTCAGCTTCTCTTAAAGATGTCAGGCATGACATCATTTTCACAACTTGTGCGATTGAAAGATGTTCAGGTAAGCAGCAAATTCACGTAAATTCCTTTTATAACGTTAATTAGTAACACAAATGGCACTCTGTTCATCCGCACAATATGGAATATTCATGGAAACTCAAGGAAATACTCGGGAAATCACTCAATGAAATGTTAGAATTGTGTGAAGTACTTCCCGAAGAAGTAAATCTAGAACAAATAGAAGAACTTTTGGGTCGGGATGTCGTTCAAAAATGTCTGAGTTCCAATACACAGCATTGTAGGTTCAGTTGACTTTTATATTTTGTTATATTTTTCTTATACTTTTACATTTTTCATACTATGCATCTTTTACGTTATTTTTTGTTTGAAAAATGGTAAAACAATCATTCCCAGTAGTCTGGCTTTAGTTCTTCTGAGCTAAAAATATGAAGAACACTCATTATAAATAAGAAAATTATTGTAAAATATGTCTGTTCAAGTGAAATCATTCAAATTACGTACACGAGCTCGCCATGTATATAGTGAGGCGCTCCGAGTTGATTTGTTTGAGCAAGCGTGTATTGCGGAAGATCTTTACGCCATGGGAAGATTAATGTGCGATAGCCATCGAAGCTGCAGCAAGGTGAGTACCACTTTGTGAATTCATTGACATTGCGGAAGCAGGAAAACTACTCCTTTCTTTCCAGGATGATTTAGTCATCACTGAAATAGTGCTAGTCATAACTATCTAACTCTATTGTATACTCATATACTTCAGGACTACGAATGTAGTTGCGAATCACTGGACAAGGTAGTTGAAGATTGTTGCGCCGCTGGCGCTTACGGCGCACGCCTCACAGGTGCTGGTTGGGGAGGATGTGCAATCGCTCTTCTTGATGCCATTCACCCAGTAGATTTGGGAAAAGTTCTTTTCTATAGTGAACCATCTGTAGGGATTAACGCCGACTTCCTTTAAAGCTTATTAAAAATATTTAAGTTTCGTTTCCTACTGCTCTTGATTCATTTCTACTTTGTGCTTGAAAATAAAGTGCTGGATGATCTATTTATATATTCACTATACTCAAAGTTTAACTGTTTTTACTAACACATTCACAATGCAAGTCGTTTAATTCATAATCACATGAGTTATACATACGAGAGCACGGAATATGAAACAATGTCACGAAACCCATAACATTAATCAAACTATAGCATGTCTCTAATTATAAGAAAAACGGAAATGGAATAGATTCAGAGAAAATCACAGGAAAAGTAGATTTGCTTCAAACAACGCGATTCTAATTAACTTCAAAAAGCAAAAACATCGTCTCGACTGGCCGGTAGGAAACTGCACAATGATTGTCAACAAATCTGATTAAATCTTCGAGAAATAGTTACATAACTGCCACATTTTAATGAAGGGTAATACAAGTTATATAAAACAAATGCGATACGGAAGAAACAAATTGATGAAGAGAAGAACCGGCATAGAAAAGATTGCAGTGGATAGCGTGAAATGATGGTGCTCCATGTGTTGGCGCATGATTTGCTCCAGTAGAGCAGACGACCACTAGTTCTGAAACGGTACATGTTTTTCTACTCAACAGAATTAAAAACTGAATTGAAATTAAGCCAGCATATAACTGGTCATGTTGATTAAGGTCACCAGAACTATATTATTTTAGACATCAAAAGATGAAAATATGCTATATCAGGTAACAGAACTTCAAAATTTTTTGCACTTACTTGATGGTTTCAAAAACGTCCTTGGGTAGCTTGCTGGAATGCTGCTCCTGCTGCCGCTGTTGACGCAGCGCTAGCAGCCGCCCTAACATTTCTGTCTGCCATGACACCGTTTGTGAATTCCTGACGGGCTTTGTCGATTGAGAAGCCGGATCCCCTGTAAATTTGAGAATGCACTAAGAAATTGCTAGAGAACTATTCAATCATTGAGGACCAACTCTATTGCAGTAACCTTGTTACATCTTAAACAATACGTAAAAAACCAAATTGTTTTATATCATCCTCTCCAAGATAAAAATTAGTAAATATGAGTCTATAAAAATAGAACCACTAAGAAAAAATGTTCCTGCGACTCCAGACATACGATTTGTTGAGTAAAGTCACTTTTTCAAACAAACTTCAACTACCTGTACAGTTTATGTACTCTCAACAGGGCATAGACCATACCACATAGTGCAGCAGTGAAGGAGGAAGCCGACAACAACATTACTAATGCAACAGGGATTGAAACTGAAAATGAATAACATGACAGGACACTCCAAAAAACATGTGGGAGCAAACGTCAAAAATTAAACGAGTAAACAATGGCCTGAAAATGTTTCAATGGTATTGATCCAGCCGCATGCATATGATGAGACACCAAGAGTTTGAACAAGGGTGAACAACGAGTGGAAGAACAAAACAAAGAAGAACACCTGAAAAAGTATGCATATTTATGTATGCAGAAGTAGTACGTTAGTGAAGAATTGAATGCAAAAAGAAATCTATGCCAGAAAAAAACACCATAAAATTGAAGGATGAGTCGTTACGGAATGCTTTATAGACGGGGCGGAACCAGAATAAAAACGAACACGGTGAAAAAAGACATAGTTGGATAACAGCTAACAGCAACTGACCAATAGGTCCTTAAAATCGAATTTAATAAGAAACTTTCATTAAGATGTCTAAGAATCGTACCTCCAGCAAATAACATGTAGAATAGTGATGCAACGACGTTAACAGAAAGTGCAAGTACATACATCAAAAATACGTAGTATACCACAGTTACAGTCTTTTGGAACTGTACTGGTATTTCTACTTCTATATCCTGAAATTAAAAATAAAACATGTTGAATGAAGTAAAAGTAGGATAGGAACTAAAACATAAAATTGCCAATATTAATTAACGAGTTGGTTAAATATCATAAATATCAGAAAATCTCTTTGATAATCCATCGTAAAGAGACGTGGGAGCAGTGATTTGAAAGTAACTATTTGAAAAACGATTTGTCACTATTGATGAACAGAAACGAATCATCTTGATTGCCAACAGCAGCTTTTTTTTTTCTTAATAGCGTATGCCAGTGCTACATATGCAAATAAGCACTAACCGATCCGTAGGTAAGAAAAAAAGCTATAACATTTTTAAAGAATGAATCTTTCCATCTTCTAAAATCTGACATAACTAATGGGACAGATCAAAAATATAGAACATAAAAAAATTTAATGTTGCTACCAAAATTTCAGGAATTTCAAGGGAACATAATTACGGATTCAGCTGAACAGAAAATGTAGATATAAAAAAAAACAAAAATAAAATAATCGCAAGGAAATAGGACTTAAAGTAAGGTCTACAGCGATGTCGCATTTTGTTGTTCAAAACTATGTGTACAAAAATACTATGGAAATAAATTTTGTCGTCTAAAAACAAATTTGCTATATGAACAAATTTACAATTTGCTGGACAGATTAATCAAAACGAAATGTTCGTAACAAGTCAATTATATGAAAATATGAAGAGGGTCAGGTAGTCAGGCACCTACGCAGCGAAATGGTAGTAGCACTTACGAGTAGATTGATCATTGCTTGTTATGCTAGAAGAAAGTTCTAATAAAAAAATAAAAGCAGATGAAAAAAGAAGTATCAAGCACAACCTGATAAAAACAGGGCTCGATTGGAATAAACGACGGTAGTGGTGGCCAATTGTGGGGACGCTGTGATGCATTTCCTGAAAATGCTTTCTCAGAAGTATAATATATCAAGCATAAGTAGAATAAAGTGGCAAACAGTACTGACAAGCATAGTGCTGAAATCAAAATGAGTTCATACCAGAAACACCAGAATTAATTTGTTGTTGTTGCTGTTGACGTCTATTTAGTTCTTCCTCACGCTGACGTAATTCTTGAGCTTTCCTTTCAAGTTCTTCTTGTTTACGAAAAAGTTCGTCACTCATAGGGACAGACGGTCCTCCAAATCCCTGTAAACGTGATTTAATATAAAACATTTTGTGTAAAATTACATAAACTCTTTGGCTCAGCGCAAAAAAAAACATTAATTCTTTTGGGCAGAAAGAATACGAAATTTGGATTATTATAAATGATTTTAGAAACTGCATTTCAAGGCGAAAAATATATATGTATGCATATAAGCCCAACATAGTAGAAACCGCTTGGAAGCTCCTTTTCGATTAATCGATAACACGGCGCCTCATCATTGTAGGCTCGTTTTAACGAAGAAAGAAAATAAAAAGAAACCTTGGAAGCTGAAGGCATTAACTACTAATATTTCTGCATAAATAAAATCTTAAAATAACCAAGAATAAAAGGTTGACAATCTCTAAAGAGGGAATCTTTGTAGTGAAAATTATTACTAGCATTATATAGGAAACATTGATATGAACTTCTCAAAAAATAAAAAAAAACATTGAGAATTATAAAGCAACCTCATTAGTGCATTAGGAAACTTCCAAAATGGCATTGTCTGTTGAACCATCCAGTATTTTTTTATATACATTTACAAAAATACCAGTCATCAGCAAAATGCACACTTTTGCCAGCTCAGCAGATGGTTCACGGTTCGAAAAGTTTTTGCATATAAGCAACAATCATTTAGAAGAGGTTCACATAAGCAAAGACAACTTCCAAGCTGAATCTTTGCATGTTTAACTATGACTTTTCAAACAAACAGCCAAGTTACAGTTGTGAAGATATTACAAAATTAAACCTCAATTTATTTGATATACGTAAATTACATGATTGTCAGACAAACATTACATACTAGACATCTACTTATATGTATTAAACGATATTCAGCTCCAATACCTCAGAAGCCATAAACTCTAGAGTGCACTATGGAGGGGGAAGCATTATTTTCGGATATCTGTTTCTTTTCTCATGACATATGCTAGTTTAACAGTTATTTTGGAAAGACAAAACGAAGTTCCAAAAGCAATATTTTTCGCAAACATATAAGAGAAATTAGGATGAAAATAAGGAACGACAATGCATGATTTATGGAAGATCATGAAGAAGATCAGAATAGAAGACGAATCATGTTATATAAAACGAAAATTCGAATAATAATACAAACCACTACTTTGTGCAAGATTGTTAAGTAAAAATAAATAGTAAATAATAACCTGATGGGTTGGGACCGTAGCAGTTTTGCCTTTGTTGGCGAAAGGGTTGAAGTCTTCAGTAGCATCTGTAGCACCAACACCACTATTGATAGCATCTCTAACCGCTGGATCCTTAAAAATAATTCATGTATAGATCAATATCGTTGTCCAAGGCTGCATAAATTTTTAAAAAATGTAATAATTACAATTTTATGATTTAAAGGAGGATACGAAACCAATGACAACAGAAACATTACTCTCTTGCCAGAACTAGAATGAATTTCACCGTGAAAATTTTTAAAATACACTTGAGAAATTAAACGAATAATATCGATTGTAGAAATTCCGTAAAAGAGAACAATTCATGGATAGGATTTGAATCCCACCGGCTTACATGAATATATCCATCGCCGTGAGAACTCACTGTGAGGAAATTGAGATAATGGTATTTATAACTTGTAAATATGACAATTATGCAAATTCTCAGCTTTATTGTAGTGAAGAATTAACAAAATATATCTATTTGTTATGCTTGTACTAGCCCTTCAAGAAGATGCAAAATGTTAAATATCAATGGAATAATAAGGTTAATACTGGAAAAGAAAACCTGCTGCCACCTTTCCAGAATATAGCATGTCATAGTACAAAAACATCGATGAATAGAATCTATAGCGTAAATACGAAGATGAAAATAACAAAAATTTGACGAAACTTCGTTTTCAAATCTGAGACACTGATTTAACGTAATGTGCAGAACACAAAATCATTCTGAAAATGTATCCATCGTATACATTCACCATTACACCACTTGAGTTAATTTTGATTATGACGTTAATACACCTCGTGCAATTAAAGCACATTCTAACAATAAAGTTTATGAAAACATTCGCATACGTACAAGAAAACGGTTTAATAGATATATATGTATATTTTATAAAAATCCGGAATGAACGTACAGAGAACCACAGTATACATATTACTTGCATTTAGGTAAGGACTGAAGAAAGACGTAATTTATATACTTACAATGTGCTTGTTGATGACATAGCTCTCACTCTTTTACACATAAAGACATCTTAATAGATTATAAACAACTTTTTAATTTATGCATAGTTTCAATTTGGGACCTTTTCTCCCGCGTTTTCGATGTCAGTGTAATGAATACATGACAGGTATCCAGTTTATAACTAAGCACAAAGAATCGAAGCGAAATTTCATGTAAGAAACATACTTCACTAAGCAGAAAAAAATAGTAATGAGGACATGTATAAAACCCTGATTATGCTGGGTTAATTTCCGGTTAGTGTGCTACCGATCGCACAATTCCTGCGATCATTCAAGCATTGGCTAGCATTAACTCAGCATTATCAGGAATATGTAATAGCACCATTGTAACCTATCATAGTTGATACGAAACAAAAATATCAGAGTTAAGTAAAGTAAGGCGTTAACCAGTGCCTGCTAACTTACAGGGGATATACTATGGACTCAAATTCTTCACAGATCAACACGACTAAATTCCACTTTGGCCTTGTGGAATCCCTTGCGCTTACAATTTTTATCTCCATTCAGTGCTCTTTATCCAGATGTGACTCTGATACCAATTCATCCACCACGAGGAGTTGCAAAGCCTGGTTTCCTTAGCGGCTGCAGAGCGATACCACCAAGCGGCACCTCCTACCTCTTCATTAAACGACCCTTTACAAAAAGAAGCAATGAATCAAACTGACCGAGTGGGTCAAAATTTGACTCATCCCCGTTTTGACGAGCTGAAATTGCTGCGTGATTTATCCTTTTTTGTTACGTTCTTAGTAACTATTTTTTGAAAGGGATTTTGTACAATCACTACATGCTACTTCCTTACTAAAGTGTACTCAACAATACTAAAACTAGTATGATAGCGGTAGTATGTACAATAATAACAAAACGTATCTATTTTACATTTCTATTAGTCTGAACCGCTTCAAAGACCATTATGAACGGCACTGATTGTAAAATAATTAAAATTCTTGCAACTCACAGCAAACGGATCTGCAAAAGGATTGCTATTCAAAGCCATGGTTCCAACTAAAAACGTTGAGATATGAAGTTGATACTACAGCTTAATCCTGAAATGTAACAAACATGGAACATTAATATTTAGTATTGACACCAATTTCTCGACAGATACATTAACTACTTCTAGATAGTTTCGAAAGTTATACACAGCAATGGCTGCCAATTGCAATAGAACAATGCAATGGTTTTAACGAATAGTTCGTATTTGTGCTGAGAATTCCCTTAAAACATGTTCTTCTTTATAAATATACAACAACTTTAAATCCTTACTATTTCCTTACTGCTACAATTATAAGCGGTGGAAAAGTTAAGCTGATAAATGCATTTCAAGCCAAGGAATACTATGTCCAAGATAACAAAATTACGAGGATTCCCTTCTGATATCAATGACAGCAAGCAGAAACATATTGATAACCCAATATATACAATAGTAAGCCCAATAGTGAACAAATATACCCAACATAAAATATATTCCCGATAGTTAACCTAACACGTTATTTTAGTACTTCATTGCAAGTGTCATACGTTGATAAATAACATAATTAGAGAATGTAACGAGGGCGGTAATAGGTCCTGCATGGAAGAAAGCTTAGGGAGGCAGGGGTTGTCAGGCTCTGGCCGTCAGCACTCTCTTACGATTGAGACAACGCGCTGTGTTAGGTGACTGACGTGGTATTCGCTAATGTTAATCTGATATTCTTTCTATGAAGATCACCTGGGAGAGCGGCGATTGGCCAGGTGCACGGATTGAGCCTGCTATAACTCACTTGGCGTGGGCACCTCAGGTAGATCGACCTGGGCATGGCTTGCTCGGCGTTGGCTCTGATTCTGGGTCCGTTGGCATTACTCTTACCGATCTTAATCCCACTGATGATGACAATGGCCGCTATAATTTCAATCTTAGGGGACACCACTCTGCTATTTGCATGGTGACCTGGAATCTTGTGCAAACGAAGCTTGCTTCTTGCGATTCATCGGGAGTGATTTATGTATGGGTACGCAATGACGACCGCTGGTCTGTTGAACTAGTAAACGACCGAGGCGTCAAAGTCCGTGATCTTAGCTGGAGCCCTTGCGGATCTTCAGCTCTTATTTGTTACGAAGACAATTTCGTTTTAATTGGTTCTTCGACAGGCCAACGCGTTTGGAGCAATTCATTCCCCACTACAGTCACCGTCACCGCCGGCATTTGGGCACCGGATTCTAGACAACTTGTTCTTGGTTTCGCTTCAGGTAGCATTCAAGTTCTGTCTGATCAAGGAGCAAACATCACTGAGCGCAGCTTCACTACTGATCCCATTCTGAAGTTGGCAGGTTCTCCGACAAGTACAAAAGATGGTCGGTGGACTCTCGCTATTCTGACTAACTCCAACAAGATTCTTATGATAAGCGCCTTCGACCAGATTGATCCGCTTATGTACGAGTCACCGTATTTTGTCATACAGCTGCAGTGGAATTCAGATGGTTCAATCCTCGCTTTGATCAATTCGAATCACGAGTTAGTAATGTTGGATCGAGAAGCTCGGGTTATACATAGGGAAATACTGTCGTTGCCCAAAAGCAAACCTCTGACAGCGCTTACTTGGGCTCATGAAGGTCGAGCTATAATTGTTGCTGCTGGTGGTCATCTGGCCATTGGTAAACTTATACTTGGTGTTCCGCAGCTATTCGGTCTAGTTACTTATGAACTGTGGCGATATCTGGGTTCACAGACAAAGAAAGTTGACTCGCTACCAATTCCTATGAAGGAGAAGAATGCGCTCAAAGTTCTTGATCACCATATCATCAGAGTAAGTGTTTTTGTTTTTCATTTTTTCCCGTATCTGAATTACTTATATTTGTTCGAACATCGTGGTTTTTTCTATTTATTAAGTATTCCACTGCTAAAATTTTTAGTAGTGTTCCATAATTACTCTTGAGTGAATTTGAGCTCTTTTTTTTCTCTGTATAGACTAGACGTACTCGTTTTCTCAAGTACAGAAATACTGTGCGGTTGTTTGCGTGCTTTATAATGCATATTTTACAGTGTCGGATACCAAGAATCGACGATCTATGCTCATTTGTATGTAGCGCGAGCGAAGCTAGATGTTATTGTACGATCAAGCCTTTATCGAAAGGAAGTCACTCTTATGTTTTATGTATGGAACATCTTGGAGGACTTGTTCCACTACTAGTTGGTATGTACAATCTTTTTTTTTCACAATTCGTTTCTACGAAATTCAAAACTTCTTGATGTCTTAAAAGACGAGGTTTCAATTTGCTTCTAAGTAACACTATCAAGAACCAAAATTTCTACTTAAGTTTATTTATTCTCTATCAACTATGATAGGTTATGTTGTTTTTATATCCCTAACAATGTTGAGTTCATCGCGAAACCAGGAATTTCATGCGGAATGCCGCAGACTGTCGCAAATCTCTCGCCTTTGGTTCCAATTTTCGCGATCATCTTAGCATTACTAGGGATATTTTGTTTATGTTCTAATTGGAATGCTCTTCTTATGCATATTCATAAAGGACGGCAGGTGAACCGAATTCTACCACAGTTTCACATATCCTTACATCCTACAGATGGTCAACTTCTTTCTATGGGATCGTCTGCTCAAGTCGGTAAGTCTTTTTCACAAAAACTATACTCGGTTGTGTTCTGTGATTTTCATTTCATTTTGTTTTTGCTTTTGTCGTGAATATACTAAATATTGCGGTTAATTATAACACTATGTGTTTCAATTCCTACCGTTCTTATGCCCTCAACATTACTTCAAGAGCTGTACATTATGTATATTAATTTTTTGGTTTCATGGTATGTTTCTATTTAAGCGTCTGGATTTAAAAGACATAACTCTCCATTACTCTATAAATTTGTCGAGCATTTGAAGCATTATTCGGATATCATAGAGTTTATCTACTTTTTCAAAAATTTTTTGTGTTTCTCAATTCCTTTCAAATCCATTACATTGCTTCATGTCTGAAAATCATACCGAAGCTGTCAATCGATTTCATTTCCGGTTCTGCGTCATGTGACTAACTGTAACGTTATAAACAGGTTCCAGTTCTAGTTATGGGCGAGTCGATATTGTTAACCGAAAGTTGTTCAGATTTAAAGTGCACAATCAAAAAAAATTGTTTTAAAGGGTTTTACTGATTGGCACTGTACTTCTTCTGGCTAGAAAATATGTTTAAGCTTTAAATCACTAGGCTATGTTTATGATCATTGTGATTTAAGATTACTGCAGTCATTCACAGGGATCATCTTTTCAATTCTTTCATTTCTTTCTGTCTCAATGAATTATCTAGCTCCCAATATTAGTGTCGGTGAACATATTACAGAGACTTTTCATTACTTGGTGTCTCGGTTGCTGCTAATTGCATTAGATTGAAGATGATAACCTATTACTGAAGTGTGTGAAGTGCTTTGGGTCCCATATGTGTAATATAATTTCCTATGTTATTCACCATTGCCTTATTATTTCTAGAATTCATTTCATGTTCTTCGTTTTCCATATAAAATAGGTAAGACTCAGCAATTAATAACATGGAAATTTGACATTTGTGTAAGAGCGATGGTATCAAGCGTTCATTGCATCGGCTTGCGACTCAATATGCTTTTATATTAATTGTGAATTTATTAGTTCTAAATCCATTGATTAAAAATTGAGTTGGAGTTTTTGAATATTGCTATTGCTGGATTATATACGTACAAGCGTTTTCAAAGTAACGTTGATTTCAATAAGAGGAAATGATCTCATCTGGTTGAAGGCATGATTGATAGCCTTATTTAGAGCTCTGTGTATAAGAATATGATTTTGTTTTTTTTTGTTGAGTCTGGCGGCAATTTTATCCAAATCCTAAGCGAAAGCAAGTAGTTAAATTAACTGACTACTGAGAATTAGTTCTGGAAATCTATCGCGATCGTTGAACCAATTCTTTTTTACAGCTGTTTGATGAAACACATTATTTTAGTCGTACCTGTCCACTCTCCTAAGTAGGTCAGTCTATGGTTTGATTTATAGTTGTGCATTCCGATAAATGTGCTGTACATTTTGTCAAGATCGGTGCATTAGTATCAGAATTATCTGGGAAGATAAGAACACTTACTTTATAAATAAAGTGTTTAAGTTTGATTCTATGACGCACTCCACAGTCTGATACGAACTTTATTCTTTTATCTTTTGATACGTGTCAGAAACCGTTTATGGTTTGAATTGCTTAACAACATAGTTAAATTTATCTTTTCAGATTTTAGGTGCCTTATAATTAAAAATTACTCTAAGTTTTTGTACTAACGATGACCTTATCGGACTCATTATATAACTTTGTATTTATGAGGCACTAATTAATATAACTTTATGTGTATTAGGTACTAATGAATAATTATGATTGTTGATAAACTTCGTGTAGCTAGAAAAATGATTTTTTACTTTCTATCGGAACAGAATAAGGACCGATTTTAAATGTATAGCAAAAATATCAACGATATCGTGTGACGACACTCCACCTAATGTATTCTATCAACTTTTTCCTAGTGTCATGTAATTCCTAATGCTCTTAACTAGTCAAAACTCATTGAGGACAATTTTTGCAATGCAGTGCTCTTAAATGTGTAAACTGCGATGCAAATTTTTACTTTGGTTGACGTAGTTACCTTGCTTTTATATAGAAAGCTTTTTCCACCAGAAATGACTTTTTCAAGCTTAGATGTTTTAAAAATGAGAAGCTGAATATTACTTATTTTATCTTATTCCTCTTAATTCCTTTATCATTTCGAAATGAATGTTCTATTCCTCTTCATTACTATTAATTTCCATAGTAATGACTATGTTTCTTGTCATAAAAACTTTAATCTTATCGTTGATGTTCCTAATGGTCATCTATAAAATGCAAATTAGTCATCTACAAAATGCTTCTATATTTTTACATTTGGTTTTCATCATTAAGACATCGTTTTTGCATATGTTTCGATGTGTGTACCTTAAAAAATTTGCATAACTTTCGATTCTTACTAATTGCCTTTCTACAACATTTAGTTCATCCGAAGCACCTGCTCAAAATCTTTGATTTATCATAATTACTGCGATGCTTGGAGGTTGAAATATTTATAAAGGCTAAGCTATATAGTATAAGTTATATATCCAGTTTTTCATATTAATGTGGTTTACTCAATGCCACCAACAAGTTTGAACTTCTTCGCAAACAGGTGGTCCCATGAACGTTTTTGAAAATAACAAGTGTACGATAATTACTTGAAGTGCTTTTCAATTTATCGATTGCAAAATTTATCTCCATACATGTTTGTATGTCAACGTAGTTAAGTGAAAGAGAAAAAAAAACCACCAAGAAAATCGTAAAAGCAGAGGCAGTTTATTTACTACGTTCACATGTGTTTTTTAAGGCATTTACTCATTACCATTTTCCTATTTGTATCAGTAACATTCAGTTTTTGGATGTTTAGAAAATACAATGAATTTGTATTCTCCATGTTTAATTTTTGATCTATTACAGTGTACTTTTTTGAATTTGATGACGTCAATAATGGAGCACAGACGAAAACAAGAAATTCATTATAAAATGTTGTTTATGTGAACATTCACGCAAGACCTATTATAAAGCAGACAATTCAACAATGTTGTATATGTGAGGTGAAAAATACGTTAGCTATAGTAGACTTTTGAACACTTGACTCGTCAGGGAATAATATACAGTGGAAAAGCGAAAAGAGATGAGTTTGTTTACCTCGAAGAAGGTTACAAGGGATTTATCGAAGAAAGTCGAAACTTATCCTTGCTACAGTTAACTTATTCATTATTTCTTTTTCAAATGTTGCATGAAGTTTTCATTATATTCTCAAAATGCCTTGTTTTTTTTTCTCTTCACTTCATAATCCAATTCATAATATCATAATAATATGATATTCACGAAAATGTTTGAATTATTTACAAACTGTATGTGTTATGTGTTTTTTGTTCAAAAGATTTTTTTCTCGTTTTATAATACTAATTCACTGTAATCGCTAAGCAGTTAATTATAAAAAATGACGGTTTGATGTTAATCCTTTGATGTGGGATTTACCACGCACTCGATTACGTCATGAGTCATGATGATCGGATGCGAACCTTTCATATAACCTTATATTTATGCGATTTGAGGTGTTTAATTTAATGTTCTATACTTTCTCACATGGTTTCGCTATGAATTGAACAACCTCAGAAAGAGAAGACTTGGTATTTCTTTGTTCGAATCGATTTGATCCCCTGATCGTGAAAAAAATACGTGGTCTCACTGGCATACATTTTCATACACAAGAAACCTGATATTTTTATTTTGTCCATCATTCTGTTTTTGTCCCATCCTTTGGGAAAATTTTTTTCACACCTTTCCCTAATAATAACATTTCAGTTGAATCTTACCAAATTTTACAAGCTACGAATTACCGACTAGCACATTAAGGCTTTTGATTTATTGTAATAAAACAAATTCACATGAATTTTTGAATTATTTTAAGTTTCGCTTTTGGTAGATACTCATGTTCCTCATGTATAGATACTTTCAGAAGATCTTTCGATTATACCAAGATTTTCCAATGGACGAAACTCCTTATGGCGAAGGAGTAAAAGACAACTTCGAGCGTTGATGTCAAGGTATTTCTATATTAAAGACTATTAAATTATGATTTGGTTTCATGAACTTGTAGGACATTCACTTTATCCAAACCTTTGCTTTTACAAATCTATTAACACTTCTGAGTAAACTTTTCGTGACATGCTCAGCCAGGCCATCGATCATCGACCTAACTAAATGTGTCTCTTGCTAAGCCTAATTTCCCAAAGCAGCAATGTTGGATACGGGATTAGAACGACGCACAACAACATATTAATCCCACAGAAAAAAAAAACGTTATGTTTTTCGCATAATATTTCTAAACCCTTATTTATTGATTACCATAGGTTACGATATTTCGATTACATACTCATGTCCTCCTTTTGTGAAATCGATTTGTTTCTTGAGAAAACTACTGGCTACTAAACTATTGCTTCTTCATCATAATTATGATAAATCTAAAATTAAATAAATAACTCTTTATTCCTTTTTGTCTCCTCTCTATATTACTTACCTTTGTTTCATGAAGTGATTGTGTCTCAATTAATTAAATGCATTATATTCACGCTATGCAATCGTAGTGCACCTGTTATATTCATGTTCGGCTCAGAATTTTTATGTACGGAGGTCAATCATCGTTTCTCCCCTCTTTCAAACAAATTGAAAAAATAATATCGCTAGAATTTTATAAATAATAAAGATAAGCAATATTTTGATAGGAATTCCACGAAATTTTATGGAAGCTTCTCAATTCTGATTATAATTTCAGACATGTTCGTTCACCACGGCCCGACCTTAGACTAGTGCAGGTATCCTCTAACGTTTGGTGCACGCGTTTCAGCATAACGTCAATGTCACCTAAACACTTGCCTGAGTTCTTGGGACAGGTGAGGTTATTACAATTCTAATTATTTTACATTAACGCTGTAACGATGCCTTTGTGCTTTTGATAATTTGTTGCCCTTGATGTACAAGACGAAGACAGTAAAGTACATGGCATAAGTCAGTCATTCTATTCATTTTAAGACAACTCTGATAGGTTACAATGATGTTTTTCTTCTGTCCTTAATGAAAGAAAATTTGTGATATTTTTAAAGCTTCGATAGTCATTCTTTAATGTTTGGCAAAAGCTTTCGTCATTGTAAAGCACTACTTCGTGTTAGAAGTGTGATGTGGGTAGGTGTACTGGGAAACGGTATTTTTCTATACTCTATCCCATAATCCTTACGATCTAACCAGTTGTGCTTTGCACTCTTAGAGTGTTCATTTTCGAACGATGTTTCCTTTTCATGCTGAAAATCTTGCATTTTTGACATGAAACGTCTAAAAAGACAAAGGGATTTTGTTTGAATTAAATCGATTAGTGATGAATGTGTGATTGGAAATTCCGAAAAGGTAGTTCGATGTTTCTTTTTAGTTGTGCTCTTTTATATTGTTTTATGGTTTTTTCTTAACCTAAATCTTTTTGCCGTTATGAGAAAGTTAAGGGCATGCGCTCAACATTCAATGTTTTTTCCTTGTTTTTTTTTTGTAGAGTGTATTTGTAAGCTAAGAGAAGAAGTCACTGTTCTTTGTATTATGTCCAATATAAAAGTGAATACTTGAAATAACACTTTATAGGGAGAAGTTTAAAAAACCAATTATCTCAATGTTAGCTTATTTCAAATATTTTGATATGTCAAAAACGTGCTTCTTAATTGGAGTACTCTGTCGTTCTATGCAGTAAAATTTATTGTATGGTAATTATAAATTGTATTTTTAACACAAGATTTATTTTCAAAATGGAAATAATTCAAGAGCGAGGTATTTGTCGAAGAAGTCATAAATCTTGCTAACTTATACGTTTCATATAACGTTCTGTCTTAGGTTGTCTATAAGACATCAGTGTTACATTTGCAACCTCGTCAGATGACTATCGACGTGGCGATACTGGGAGGAGTTCGAGACCGGTCATGTAAGTTAATAGTAGCTCTACACATCCACCTGTTCTTTTTATTTCAATTTAATTCATATCTTTTCTTTATTGTTAGTGTCAACTCAGCATTCTCACTCGGTTTGTGTTTCACCGGCAACTAGTGAAGGCGACGTAGAAGAATTGGCGACAGTCGTTTCACAACCGCGATTTCGAAATGATAATGGTTTAACACGTGAAGAAAAGGCTTTCTTCGATCGGGTATATCTCTTTTTGACACTGTGATTGTATTTAATGATCTTTTAATGTTCCATAGAAAAATTTGTAATCAGTACTTGATAAGATTTGATGATGTTGGAATTATAGTGGATTCAACAACTAATGCATATGGTTTTAAACATATTTTACTAGTTTTATTATTTCACTCAATTTGTATCTAACAGGTGGTGTCTGAATGTACTTCTCTTCGTGCAGCCATGGACGCTGGTGTCATAGGAATGTCATCGCAGGGAACTTCTCAGGTTACTAACAGTTTCTATTACATAAACGAGATGTAGTATTAATATATTTATTATCACTGGTTGCTTTGATGAGCTATTTATAGGTGGCAGCGTCAAAAGACGAGTCTACATCAGTGCTAGCAGAATCACGGATTGATGACGCAGAACAAACAATGAGTACTACCAGTACATGGCACGATGAAATTGACTCGCTTGAATACATTGGTAGCCTGTTTAGCTTTTCTTTATAATTGAATCATATTGTCGACTTCGATTAGGGTATGAACCAATGACTGTAGGAATAAGCTTATTTAAAATATTTTATTTGGTTTGGAATTAATGTTTTATATCTTCTTAGGTATCATAGTATTAGATAATTAAATTTCGTTTCAATTTGAACTTCAGTAGGATTAGATATTGTTAGGCCTTGATCAATCCCTTGTGGCGGGAGACGTTTACGCATTTGTGTTAAACGTGATATGGTGGAGGTGGTTGAATTCGAGGCTGGTCTATAGAATGACTTGAGTTGACCACTTCACCAAATCACTGCTAGCTTAGCCAGATTTCTCTGGCTATCCCTGAGTCATGGCGTGCTCAGTGGAAAGGGGAGGGGTCGGCTGCGAAATGACTCGGGCCTGTATGTCACTGTGGCACTTCTACCTCTACGCCACTGTCCCCCCACTCAGTGGATCTATCAATAAACATATGAATATATTATCTTAAAAACCCGTTTGAATTCTATACGGCTGTCATCATTAGAATTGCCATGTTTATGTTGCTTCCGCATTCAATATAACCCGATTTCTAGTAAGTAGTTGTAACTTCTATAGCTATATAGGCTGCTTCGGGTAAAGCCGAGATAGTGAGAAATTGCATAGAAATGCATAATGGATATCTGAAAAAGCCTCTATGTTTTTGATATTTTTTTACAGACGGTGTTGATGATCTTGATCCGCTGTTACCGAGTACGACATCCTTAACTTCATCGGTGACTTATGGTACTGCTGCTACCTCAACTGTAAAAGCTAATCAGCAACGCGATAGCGATGACATCAAAGTACATCTTGACAAATTAGCTCGGATTGCAGGTCAACTTAGTCATCGCCACGCTGATTTCAATCCGGTTGGTCATCTTTTTAATTCACTATTCTTTATATTGCTTGCTGTTGAATTGTCTACATGTTCAGAACTGATGTGTTTTTCATGCAAAGGTATGAAAAGGTAGATTTATACGTATATGTAATGTTTCTTGACATGCGGTTTTCCTTCATTTCAGAAGAGGGACAGAGCGTCTATTAATAAAATGCGAGCTCAAATGAAGGAACTGTTACGAAGGGTTAACGAGATCGAAAAAAAGGTTTCTCCTTTTGTTTTTTATTTTGATGTTCTATCTATATTCACTTCGGGAACTTTTGATTTATACTTTAAATGGAAATTTGCAGGTTGGAAGCGGCGATGTTCGTAGTGAGGTACGACAACTAATGCGTACTTTAGAAGAGATGAAATGTGCTTTAGGAGAAGGTCCTGTTCCAAAAGCATCGACTGCGACTCCTATCATAACAATGCACAATAAAACTCCGTTTTGGAATGAACATAATCAAGTTTACCAGGTATGGACTGTCGCAGTTTGTTATTTCTATATTTGTTATATCTGCGATTTGTGGCTTAGACATGATGTCGCATAGATAAAAGTACTTAGCACTATTTCAGCTTGACTTTGGAGGCCGTGTTACTCAAGAATCCGCAAAGAATTTTCAGGTTGTTAATCTCTTGTCTGTCGCTTTGCAAATTTCAAGTAAAAAATTGGTTCGTGTTTTCATATTGCACATTCATGGATATTTTAGGTGGAAATGGACGGTAAACAAGTGCTCCAGTTCGGTCGTGTAGAAGGAGGCGCTTACACGTTAGATTTTCGGCGACCGTTCGCTGCTACTCAAGCTTTTGCGGTTGCACTTGCTAGCATTACGCAGAGGTTGAAATAATAACAAGCATGGGTTGTTCTTTATCATTTATTTACTCCATTCCATTATCAAGAATTGAGAATTATATCTCCAGTTGTATTATGGTATAGTTGTCATATTATATTCATTTCTTTCGTACATCACTGTCTCATTTTTCATTATGATCAATACCACCTAGTGCCCAGTTGATATCGGTTGTGATCCTGACTACCTGCGAGTATTAGTTTTCTAATTGTGTTGATTTCTCTGTGATGTCATTCTTACTAGTAATTACTGAATTTATGGATTTATTATGCTGCCAGTTTTCTAAAATTCTTTGTTCGTCATCATTCTCACTTTCCTGTGCTATCCTTAGAAATTTCCTAGCTACATTCATTCCACGGACTGCATTATAGTCTTCACCTTCATCTGGTGTCTAGAGTTTCTAGCCAGGTTATCTTTCTCCCTCCTCAATGTTTTTCTTCTATGTCAACTTATGTGTCTCTGCAAGAGTAGGTACTGCAGATATTGTTTTATCATAGTTCAGAGATTTTTAAAGCAAAATTTCAAAATTAAACCATTGTATTATCCTTTTTAGGATAATATTGCCTTTAACGGCTATATTGTTTCTTATTGTACATAATACTTTCATTTGTTTGATAAATATCTTTTATCTTTTGGTTTTTTTTCTTGCAAAATATTAGTGGATGAGAATTTTTGCGAATGTTGGATTCAGGATAAAGCGAAGTAGGCTTTTAACAGCGTCGAATAATCGCAGGAAGATCAAGATCGTACGAATCCATCCTACCGTATCGATGTATACTTTTACAGCGATCATTATGAATGAAAGCGAAAGTTAGCATTGAACACGATCGAAGGCTTACTATATAATTGTGTAATTCATCAATTATTTATTAGTGATGGAATGTCAGATTACTACGTTAAAGCATGTTTGATGTGTGCTTCAGTATTCCATGGACGTCACGTTACTACGAATCTTATGAGAAATATGAGTTAAGAAATCAACAAGACATGTGCGCATTCATGACGACCGGTGCAAATCATAGCCTTCGATCGGTTATCACAGTTGACATAGCTTCATACAAAAATAGATATTGTTCGGCTGTCTGCACCATACGACTACGTTGTCGGCGCAATGCGTCAACAGTTCTGAAAGGATGTTAGGAAGCGATTTGATCGTTGGCCGCATTGTTGATTTTATTTCATATCGCTTTTGCACGTATTTTGAACGAAGTAAACAATCTTATTGATTACAATTGATTCAATAAATTTCTGAAATCTCGTCTAATTATTCTGTATGTTTGGGATACTCACCCAAAGATGTCGAACATTTTGTGTTGACGAGCTTGTTCGATGAGCCGCCACAACGCTATTAATACACCCGTTCGACCAACTCCGGCACTGCAAATAGAAGTAGATCAAATAAACTTTGGCGTTGATCAATCTCCCCTGCGGCAGGATGCGCCGACGCATTCGTGTTCAACGTAGTCTTGTAAAATTGGTTAAATGCGAGCTTGGTCTATACAGTAACTTGAGTTCACCACTCTTGGGTGTCAGGTCAGTGGTAGTTATCTCACCCAGATTTCTCTGCTACCAATTTGTCAACCTCGGAAGGATAGCGAGTTTGGTTGGCCTCGGGAGCGACCACGAACTGATTCGGGCTGCCTGTCAGTGTGGCACCTCACCACTGCGCCTTCAGAAGGAGAATTACAGATTACTATTGTTCAATTACTATTTGTTGACCTTCTTGCTTAGCAATTTTTTAGTCGAAATGTTCTAGTTGAATGTACCTAGCAAAAAATTTAAACATCCGTTTCTTCTGGCTAATCAAATAGAGAGCACTTTAAATTACCATTGATTTTGCACCAAATTCAGTATTAATTTAACTAAGAAGTATTAATCTTTGGGGCGTAATGAATGGTGGAGGCGCCGCAGTGACATGCAGGTTTGAGTCAGTTTGCAAGCCTTTAAGGCCTACGAAGTATGTCATACCACCGGAGTCGGTGAAATGGTACCAATAAGATGAGTTGATTAGGTGGTCAACTCAAGCCACTGTGTGAGATCATACTCGCATTCATCCATCTCTACGATATTACGTTGAACACGAGGTCGTGAGTGCATGTCGCAAAAGATTTGATCAACGCCGAAGCTTGTCTTATTATTTTCCAATTGTCAAACTCAACTATATTACATTACATGTGATTTTACACATTACATTACATAAAATACATAAATAACTTGTTGGAACTGAAATTAACTTAAAAAGTCTGGAAGCAGGAGCTCGTTAAAGTATGTATGGTGATGAGTGGCTGATACTAAACGGTAAGGTACGATAAGTTTTGGTGTTGATCAATTCCCGTTGCGGCATACGTCTACATATTCGTGCTCAATGTCATATCTTGGAAGTGTATGAGTATGAGCCTGGTCTAAAACTGTTGTTAGCTGCTTTTCGCAAAACTCATAACCCTCACCTGCAATGAACAACAATAGGTTTATGGAATTGCTTATGTGCGATACGGTCGATAAAATCGAGAAGCTGCTCAGTGCTGTTTGGCCCTCTCGTATCACTCCAATTAAGAAAGTGAAATTGTGAGATCTGTAATAAACCAGTGAATGTACTTGATCATAGATCATAACGGGACAATTGACATAAATATAAATATATATATCTTAGTTGGAAATTCAAAAGATGAGGTTTATGCTCAAAAGAAAAGCCAATAAATATAATTAACCACGGAGATTTCGGTAAATACATAAAATCAACAAATTTCTAGAATATTCCTGAAATGTGCGAGGAATTTTCCAGGAGAGTCCTATCGATATGAGGGTGGAGCATAGAATGGAACAACTAGAAAACAACACATCAAAACATCATTTCTATATGACGATGAGTGCAATAAAGCGATTGAATTCCTCTTACTACCAGTGAGAGGGGCGAGGTTTTCGGTTTTCGGTCGATAGAAAAAAGCGATTTGAGCATAGAGGATTCTGAATGACCTGTCATTTAAATCCTCAATAAGAGGTTTACTACGGTGACGCTACGTTAGAACTAGATCGTTTTTTCCCTCTTTTCTGCACAAATAATGATGGATTTATACGGCCATGACCATCGATTCTTTGTTGTTTTCAAACATTTTGAATCATCGAATCTTTACAAATACTTTTGATTATTGCCAATATTAGGATGGTTGATGATGAATTTCTATGAGAGTGATGTGATCCTCCTACATTAATCAATGAAATTTTGAAATCGACCGTTTTTTTTTCTCCCCAACAAATAAGAGAAATAGTTCATTGCCTGTCTTTGATTTCCAGAATAACTGATATTAAATTCTCTTTGGATGCAAATCGAATCTTCGCATTCGGACACGAGATCGACATCGACGGATCCGAACTGCTTTGAATCACCTAGCGAGGGCCAGTACCTCGAGCAGCATTGCTAAATTGATAATGTAAGTTATTGATCTTTGTTTCATTTTTTTCTATTCTTGAAACGTAAAATACGAACAGATGAGGTAAATTTAAATGAAAACTATATCAATTTTGTGTCTTGAGAAAAATTTCAGAATAAATTAGTTCACAACTAAAGCACACATCTATGTTACGAGCTAAACTAAGGAATTGAATGGTACACGGTAATTCACTTAGCTTTTCAGTTTTCATACATCTCTCAAAACAAAGCTCGTTTCCGAAAGTCATAATGGTTTCTAAGTACCGTAATGAAAATAATCCCTATTGTTTTCCAACTCATCAATATTTCCTACATCGATAACAAATCAGCATCGTAAAGATCCGTGATATGAAAAAATGGAAAAAACGAAATCCTTCACTGCTAAAGAAAAAACAATGCATTGATATCAATGCATCTGTCCTATTCACCACCGCTCCCTGACCGTTCGGGATGTAAATTTACCTCATTTTTGATCAATAGACAAGGTATATTGTTAACGAAAACACGGCAATTTCATCTTTAAATCAAATAGAACACGTATACAGTCCGTAATGATGCCTCAGATAATGTAATGTGGAGTTCCGATTAAGCTTTCAAGTTTCGCGACTACCCCAGCTTCATTATGGTTATAAGAATATCATTACAGCCCATCATAGTTGAAAGACAATAAATATATCATGACAATTAAACAGTTATTGAACAACTTCAGTGGTTAGTTAATACTACGTTCGACACCCTAACTATTTTGTAAGCTGAAAGATTTAAATTATAGATGAAATTTTGGATCGAACCCGCACTTAGAGATATGCGGTCTGCCATGCTGACCCATCACACTATCGAAACCTTCGCTCTACGACCACTCAACGCTTCACTTATAATAGTAAGAGGATATCTTATCAGCATCCATCCGTTAGCGGGTACGATCTGGAGAGCCTACATCGGTATTGCATACAGTTAAGCTGATAATTGCGGGATAACCCGAAACTTTAGACATATTCGTAATTTATTTATTTTGCAGTGATATTATATTGTCCATAGTTGTGCTAAGATGGCCGCAAAACTCGGATCCTCTGCCGATATCGGCTCATCAGATCGTACCCGTTAGCGGGCGAGTGCTGATAATGGTAGCCACTTACTATAAGTGAAGCATGGAGTGGCCGCAGAGCAAGGGCCTCGGTGGTGTAATGGATCAGCGCGGGAGACCGGGTATCTGTAAGTGCGGGTTCGAGTCCCGCCTGAGGTTCCGAGTTTTGCGGCCATCTCAGCACAACCATGGACAATACATTAAATCAATCATACGAAAACAAATCAATCGATAGA
>KN716157.1:161669-188953 GCA_000816705.1 Dictyocaulus viviparus | reverse complement strand
ATGGACAATACATTAAATCAATCATACGAAAACAAATCAATCGATAGAAAAGAAAAACAGCTATTTTTCCCTCATAAAGAAAATTCTTCTTTTATTATACCGACTTGATGAAAGTTTGGAAACTCCTTACCATATCGATAGCTTAACTCACCCTCATATTTTCAATGCAGTCGGTCAGCATCAGAATACATTGCACGTTTTTCTCCCATATCATTCGCCAGAAGTCGTTCACCTTTGAAAGAAAGACGTCAGTTGACTAGAGGGCAATTCAGAAATGCAATTCAGAATCACTCATCTCAGAACTGCAAGTAAACATGAATTGCTATAAGTACGGAAAAAAGCACTAACAAAAAGTTAAGACATTTATTCTCAAAAGGTGGTTCCTACAATTTCTTATTCGTACATATAAATTTTTATGTGATTTAATGAGGTTGTCTAATGATGCTGAGTTAATCGCGAGCTTCAAACCCCAAACAACCGAATTTCCTCACTATATTTCTAGTCTACAGTTATGGTAATAAAATGATGTGAATTTTTTATTATCTTATGTGACTTTTTTAGTGCTATCCGACGCAATTGAATAGTAAACCAGTGCTGCTTTAAAGAAATAAAACGCAAATGAGGCACATGGCGCAAATCGTAAGAGGTCCCTGTGGAATACGTCTACGTATTCGTGTTCTCGAAGGTGATTGAATACGAGTCTGATACTATAGTACTACTCGATACTTTAACTTAGGTTGAATGTCCAGTACCTACTTGAAGCAGCTTGTCTTTCCAGACTTTCCAACTATTAATTTACCTGTTTCAAAACGACGACAAGCTCAGTAAAACAAGCTCAATAAGCATGGAGGCAAGCACGAACCTGCGAGCACTGATTCGATCGTGTTCATAGCCGTAAACTACTGCGTTACGCTATGTACCACTTAATATATCAATAAAAAACCACTTTTTAAAATTAATTTTTATATAGCGAAATTCAGGGATCTCACTGTGTTTTCTTTCTTCCCGTCTCGTATTTCTTCAGGACCAATAGGTCCTTGTGTTGCTATGAACTGACCAGAATTACAATAACCCTAAAATAATTATAATAATAATCACGAATGAAAACAGTATCATATTTTCATCAAAAAAAGCAGATGACTTTGAATAGTAGTCAGTTATAATATTCGCTTAAACTCATATGTTAATGTGCTACAAAACACTGAAGATAGCTTACTTCTGAGGTTTAATGAGGAAAAGAATAACGTTTAGATCAGCAAGAGTCAAATGAGTGAGTCAATGAAATATTTATTTATTCATCACATCGAATATGTACTCGTTTTGCTCATACTTTGCATACGTTATTAATGAAATGCTTTACCTTGTTCGTTGCCTCCTCACTTTTCTAGAAGTCATTTCTCAATCGGCGAAATTATAAAAGTTTCTCTCCTGAGGGTTTTTTATCGTCCGATCGTCCTCTATTTTCAATGTGCTGATCTAGTTGTCAAGCAGTAACATTTCATACTGTTCATTCACTTTAAATTTACATTTCTCACATTTTTAATAAGATTAAGATAAATTCTTCATATTTTTTGATGTGTTACATTGATCATCATTATATCAGCTATGCTTTTAACTCATATGTGAACACAGAGACTCAAATCATTTATGTCACTCAATCTGATCGATACATCACTAATATGAATGTGCTTTCAAAAACGATGCTAAGAATCTACCGAGTCCTGAAATCTCTATGGAAATTACGTTCAAACATTGTCTGAATGTATTTGTATTGGTGAAAAAAAAAAAATAGAAACGAATTCTGAATCAAATGCAGAAGAAAATGCTTAAGGGCTTTGTTTGAAATTGAAGAAGTTCTCCTTCTACGATAGAAAAACTGCACGATTATTGTGAGTTTAATTTCCCTCAATAGCTGTATCCATCGAAATTCTTTATTTGACTACAATTTATTTCGTAGGAATAAGTAAGAAATCTTCAATGAGTGAGTGAGTGAGTGAGAGAAAGAGTAAAGTGAAACTATTGCAATCATATTTGATCGAATATAAATTTTATTTACAAATGTTAAAATAAATACTCACATCTATAAGGCTTGCATTGATATAATCATCAGGACCACGTAGAATTACCCTTGAGTCATCGTCTAAAATCACAACAAAAAGCCTAACGAGGTAATCGTAGAAAGATTTTACTATTGCAAGTCATGTTAATGATAAAATTCAGAGTCTCAAGCAGGACTCGAACTCGGGGATCTTGCAAATTTCGGACTGTTTTCGGCTCAGTTAGATGTGATCAGTGATTCGTAATCATTAATGATTCGTTAAAAAGGACTCTCTAATGGAGAGCATTAGTAAAATGACACAATTAAAGATTAATGATGCACTAAATAGTAACCTTAGCAGTGTCTCGCTAATGCAGTCGGCAAGACACTAAGTCGGAACTTTGACGAAATTACGAGTTTTAGCATCAACCATGACTCTGACTCCTGCGATTAACTGACTAACATTATTTATTAACATCATTTACTTACTGGGTAAGATGTCAGCAAAACGATTTCGAGTTCGAGCTTTTTCAGCTGCGCAACAACTCCGTTCCCTCGTTAAATCCCAAACTTCGAGAATCTGATGATTTACAGATTAAGATCGACAATATAAGCGAATGATTGCATAGGTGTCTTACCTGAAATTCCTCATAAAGGACTGAGTTATCACCGCTTCTAATTCGCCTCAAATCTTCCATGAAACTGTCCACATGATGCTCGCTGAAAATTTTTTCAAAGACATCTGTGAAAGTCGAAAGGATTAAATCAGTTTTGAGTTTCAAAGTAAGTTTTTTTCGAGTTTTTTGACAAAATAAATAGAAATGCGTTGAGGTATTGGTTCAAAACGTGTTGGTTGGAAACACGATGAAAAGCAATTCGATACAGAATCTACTATTATTGATAAAAGTCAAAGAAATGCTTTCTTCGTTAGAACTTACGTCTGAACAGCTTCAACCTGAGCAGCTTTAGCGAGATCCGGTGTAAGCTTGATTTTGCACGGTCTGCAAGATCTGCACTTATTTCGATTAAAGTTAAGAGATCAAAAAAAAAACACGACTTTCTGATTTGAAATGAAATTTTCCTAGTTTTGAAACAAGAAATCATTGAAACATAATAACTATTCTGTATTGAAATAAGGTAAAATGAGGTAAACTTTTGGCTTCAATGTCTTCTGACGACGAGGGGTGTCCTTCTGGCACACGTCATGATGCATTCAACAGCGAACTGTTAAAGTCATAAAGTGCGACGTTGAACAGTAGAGTGACATGACGTATAACTCTCAAACAAGGACTTCTTAAACTCCTAGATTATTCTGGTACGAATTCACTAACGAGGGAGAAATGGAGAACATGGTTTGCTTAAGGGCGATATCAAACCGTCTTACTAAAATCACTTCCTATGGCTGCGCTGTGAACGTCATCTACATCATTATTTGAAACATTTTTGCACTTCATTTAAGTAAGGTAATCATTGACTTTATTGAGAGAAAAAAATCTGAATAGATTTTGATTTACCTATGTGGTCGTTTGATTGAATGCACTGCTGGTCGACATTCGTGATCATCGTCATGTGTCTGGCTGTTGACACTGCTAACCAACGTATTCGTTGATGAATTCACGATCTCTTCGAGCGGTTTGGTATCCGTTTGAATCGCTTCGTTGACGAAAATTTTCTTACTTACATTTGTTGAAGGCGACGATTTAATCACATCAGCATTCGATTCACTCTTCAGCGAATTGTTGTTGAACGGTGCCGATCCGTCTGGATAACGTCTGAAACGGGATTACAAACACTGGTTTGTTATTGAAAATCTCGCGAGTTATCATATGATTTAACTAACGGCAAAATCGCCCAATTTTGACACATACGATATCGATAATCCGTCTACTCCAATAGGAGATCAATAAACGAAACTGTCAATGAGACGAAATTTTGTGATTGACTCAAAAACGAGGTAAAACTAATATCGTAAAATTCCAGAAAACGTAGAAAGCTTTGTCATGGTTCTAGTATAAATCTTATGAATGCAAAAATTACAGCAACACAATCGAAAATGAATCTCATTAGCGGCGGTTGTTTAGTGATTGTTTTATGACAGCTAGCATCTTTTCAGTATAACTCAAAACACAAAAAACATTAATAAAATAAAGTGAGGATTTCATAAGGATTGAACAGTTCCGCAAGAAACTCTTAGCAAAAATTTACAATGAGGTAAAAGTAACAGTTGCATATTAACTCAATGTTTAATTTTCTAACATAAGCGCGATTCCGGGAGGAAAAAGAATGATGATATGCTTAATGTTTAATAAACGAGGGAGGCTAGCGTTATGATAGCCGATAGAAATTGAATTTGTGTTCTTTTTTGTTTTACAAATTATATGTACTAGTAGTAGAACAGATCTGTAGATGATCAACGTTCGAATAATGCGTTAATAATGACGAGGAATGAGGATACTTATAGAATATTTTTGCATTAAGCTCATATACAGTACTTCAAAAATATGACCTACCGTCTTGTAGTGTTTTGTGGAAGTTTTCTTGAGTTTCTCCATCGAATAACTAATAACAATGATAAAGCTAATAAAACAAGTACTGATAGAGCGGTGCCTAAGCATATCAACACGATATCGATCGCTAAAAATAACAAATCAATCAATCAATAATTAATCAATTCTCGTGATTTCCACGTATCTTACAACAGTCAGTATATTGTAAAACATTCATTACATTATATATTTATTATAAATCTAATACAAATGTTTGCATCTTTCAAAAATCTTTTTTGCATTATATTTACTTGAACTAACGGATGGTTGAACTTTTCTGATCGTTTAATAAAATTATAGTTTAAAAACGGTTTCTCTTAATCAATTTTAAAAAATTTAGATAAGATAAGCGTTGAATAATCCCTTGAGGCGTGATGCGCCTACGCATTTGTTTTCAACGTGATCTCGTGGAAGTGCTCGAATTTGAGCCTCATTTATACAGTGAAAGTTACTTGAGTCGATCATTCTTGTCCATGTCAGTGCTAGTTATCTTACTCAAATTCCTCTAGTACCAATTTACCGACGCCGGAGGAATGGAAGGCTTGGTTAGCCTGAGGGCGGTCACAATTCGGGCTGGCGTGTCACTGTGGCGCCTCCAGCACTCCGTCACTACGCTCTTCGAAAAAAAAAATATGTAAAAGAAAATAAACAGGTTGAAACCGATGCAAATTTTTGATTTCTGATCTTACTCCTTTTTCGTTAAGTCCTATCCTAATGAAAGCAGTGACGTTCCTAAAGTGTCTAAATGGAAGCCAAACCAATTACTTTAAAATTTTTAGGCTTCTGATATATTTACAACATAAATATTGTTGTTTCTAAAAATCTCATTGGATAGAGAGTTCGTTGAGGTTTATGTTACTCAGAGTTCCTCTAGAACGGAATAACATTCAGATAAGTAGATTTAATCGGTTACGCTCAGTTTCTAATCGTCTGGTAATTATATTTTGTTTTGTTTTTCTTGTTTGTTTGTTTGTTTTTGTTTTATTTTATTATTCTTTTAAATTTAGTCATCGAAAAGTTTGTTAACTAGAAGAAAACCGTGAACGAATAACTGGTAAACAAAAAAGTAACGAAAATATTTTAAAAATATACAAAAATAAGAATACTAAATATTTCACACCAATCGATCTTTCGTTATCTTCGGAAACAAAAGCGAAGAAAAAGACAATTCCTCAAATAGTCATCAATGTAGAGGGAAAAATTCCTCACAAATATAACATTGATTTTGGGAGTGGAGAAAAAAACTACCGTAACCAAAAGAAAAAGCAATTTTCCTATAGAAAAGTACAGTAATCAATCTGAAGCATTGTTTTTTGTAATCTTCACACTATAAAAGTTTTTTTTCAAATGAAATTCATTTGTAAATTAATAATTAAATATAATTTTACAATTACAGTAAAATTTTCTTCACAGCTTCCTTTAAATATGTGGACGAGGAAAAAATAAGAGAAAAAAAAACTACAATAATATTATAAGGCATTTTATTTTTGATAAGAATTTAAGAAAAAAACCTTTTTTAAGATTTTTTCTCTCTTATTTCTTCACATTTGAAGAGGGAAAAAAAAGCAGCTATTGATTATTCAAAAGCAAATGACGACAGATTTGAGGCGAGTTTATTGTAGACGTTTGACGTGAGTCAGGAGGAACAGAAAAAAATATGTAAAGAAAAAAAAAACGAGTTCAAAATTACGAGTGATTACGAGTACAGAAATTTCTACAGAACCGAACAGAACATCTTTTTATCTGATATTTTTCGCTAGTGGAAATAATGTGAACGAGTTCAAAGGATATTCGATGATTTTATACCTCCCTCGAAAACCTCAAAAAATTGAGGTAGATGATGATATTGAACGGATAATATGTTGTATTTATTATCGACTAAACTAAATCCACCTTTATGTAATTAATATTCTTGTGTATTTAATTTTCTTTTCGCTAGTCAAATAGAAGTCGTTCAATTAATGCGTTATTGACAGCTGGCCGATATAGTTGTTTTTTTGAGTGACGTTTTCTAATATCACCAATTGCTAGAAGTGTTAGAAAAAAAAACAACAATGAAAAATTAACAATAAAAACAACAACAACATTCATAATAACAGTACTATTCTATAATAAACATCAACAACAACAATAATAATAACATATAATAATGATAATTGTTACTTATTAGAAATATTGATCTACTGACAATATTAGTAATAAAATAACGACTAATTTTAAACATTATTGTAAAACGAGTAAATGATGAGGTTCATAATATTATAGAACAAATATTTCTACTACCTCACCCTCCCAAAAAAAAATTAAATAAACAAATCAATGATGTGAGTAAAATCCCAATATTACTTTATAAGAGAATATTAATATATACTCTATAATAGAATTAAGCTCAACATAAAGCACGTTATTTACTGGTTTACATAAAACCTTTGAGGATTTTTGCCTCATTTTTTTTTAACTCACCTTCAAGCATAACTGGTATAATCACCGTTTACCGTTCACAACGCCAACATTACATTTCATCTGGAATCGGATGAGGTTATTGAAAATTTGATAAACGTGAATTATAAAAATGATATACATATAAATAATTTTTTCAAAAAAAAAACGTATATATTTCATACGAAATATTCTAATGGAAGAATCATAAACATTTATTGAAGAATTCTAAACGACAGATGTTTACGATGACGTCATCGTCATATGATGAATATTATACGGTCAAATCTACAAATAACTTCCTCCTATTCATCATAAAATAACTTAATATATTATAGAATAAGACACTCATGAGTAAATCTCTCGTAGTTTGTAAAATATTACAAAGAGATAATTAAAAGTAGAGAACAGATAATCGATAAAAAAGAAAAACCTCAAAGAAAAAACAAGCACTAAGGAATAATTCTACAAAAAAACACTACCTACTAAAAGCAATGATAAAGAGGATAAAGCTTTCAATCCCTTCGAGAAGCACCACGCATTCGTCGACGTCAATAACGGAACGGAACGTGAGGGCGATTAAATACTTCCGGTATGATTTCTATACTAACACAAGATAACAAGCTTCTATTCAAAACAAATTTCTCAGAAGAACCACGACAATGATCGGTATCGATTTATTTACCGTGGTCAGATTGTGGAAGGTTTGATTTGGAAGAGTGCAGGATCGAACCACGGCCCGATTTCGTGTAATGATGCTGCCAGCCACCTTCTCCTATCAGCCCACAACGCGCCAACTAATTCCTATGATACGTTGTGCTACTAAATCCAATAATCGATTAAAACGAATTACAGTTAGAAATAAAAGACACAAACAAGAAAATATCAAATCAAATTCGAAAAAAAGGTGGAGAGATCAAATTAAGATCAAAAATCAACCATACAACTCAGAGCTGAATGGATACAAGAGAAATTCAATTGTAACACGACGATAAACGTCTAAACACTCATAGAAACTAATTTTTTTTAGCTACGTTTCATAATTTGAGGTTAATTTGAATAAATTAGAGAACTTTAGAAGAAGAAGGTGAATTATGATCAATTGTTCTTTTGAAGAGATCATTTCACAGATCTAAACTGCACCGTAACCACCGAAAATGATAAACAGAATGATTTTCATAGAGGGAAGTAGATCTACGTTTGAAACTTTTGAGCAAGACATCACAACTAGCAAACCCAGAGCTTGGCGCACAACTTTTTTTTTCAATTCCACACGTCTGATAGCACTCTACGTTGAGGTTGATAGTCTACCATGAAAAGATCCATAAAAACTACCCATTAAGCTCTTGAACGACTTTTGAAATATAATCAACACATATGAGCTCAAGCCTGCGAAATCCTCAAGGAAACGAAACGAAAATACAACTAGTGCTATGAGTAAATGAGTGAGTAAATGAGTGAATAAATGTAATAAATGAATGCTATGAGAAGATTTACCAATAGACGGACGAAAAAAGCCGTTAAATGAAATCGGAAAATACCATAGTAACAGCTGATGGCGATTAACGGACCAAGAAGATAGATGACTCTTCTTAACGGACCACGAAGATAGATAACTCCTCTTAACGTCACATACGACGCTAATTGTCGTATAAATGAGGTGAAAACGTGCTGGTCGGTAGATAAACGGTCCATTCGGATAGAAATGCTTTGAGTCTCTGATGAATGAATCTGGAGAGCTTAGAACAAGTAAGTTCTGTTCCAAAATTCGACTTCCATTCATGAAACTCGTTTTCACGAGTGGTGACTAGCTATTTTAATGGCGTTAGTCAACGATTAGTAAACGGTTCTTTCAAATAGAGACAAAGTCACATCAGTTGAAAAATATGAGGTATGAATACGAAATGAAAAAATTTTTAAGAGAACGAAACACAATATATCTATGTATCGATCAGTAACGGTCAACGAAAAAAAACAAACAAATAAACAAATGAACGACACAAAGTCAACTGAGAATACGAGACATTGAATTATAAGGATAAGGAGTGCACTCATCGACAACGACTCTAACATTACTCTTTAGTGAAAAGACTCAGAAATCAAGAGGATAAGAACTCCGAAAAATTGCCTCAAACTATGATACCGCTTCATCCGTAAGGCTTGCTTAATTCAAAATCTTAATTCGATTCCTACGTAACTTATTCAATCACAATGTGACCATATAAAAGTACGACGACGAGAGGTATCTTAGGAGGGTGTCATTATTTGGAGCCTTACAAAAGTCTTATCACCGTTTACTAAAATCGATAATCACTGAGGAATTAATATGCATAAAGCATACAAGATAGACTGAAATCATTATGAATGAATAATTGATCTAATGAAGCTCATTCACGACATCTAACCTCATCCGTCATCATTTTATTACTTCATATATGACATATTCATTCTTTACGGTACATCATCCAACCTCTCTTCAAGTACTAACATAACATTAAGGAGACAGATGTACTTTACTTGTACTAGTGAGCGCTTGCCAATCCAGTATTTTGCTTCACAATCGTAAAGAAGCACTACTGATACTGAACGACTTCGTGAAGTTGTGATGGACAGTCGAACTGACAACGGTGTGCGTAAGCTGAAGCGCGTATTACACTAAACAATACGCCCTTCTTGATTAAATCACTGATACTGACTGCTATCAGTCAACTTAAATCACATCAATAGAAAAGTTATACGAATAGAGTTGTTGATTAGAACGGTAGCCTTTAGCTTACGTGAAAAACTTAGAAATGCTATACCTCTTGAGGACCTCTAGCTTACGTGAAGAGCTTAGAAATGCCACTAAAAGTAGCACTGCTCAGTTTCATATCATTAAGAAGCGCTAGTACGTTGTCTTTTTGTTCTCTTCAATTCAATTATAGCACTTGATGTCGACGTACTAATGCGATACCTCATGAGGTATATGGATAATGCAGCTTGTTGATTTTCTTTGAGGATTCGAAAATTCTAATCAATAGATAGTTTGATACGTAATTTAATGTTAGTAGTATGTAATTCTTCACGTCTTCTAGCTTTTTACCTTAGGATTCTGCTATGAATCAGTATTTAATTATGAAACCCGACGTCAATTTCGTGGTGATTCCTATCGTTACTAATCTAATAAGAACAATCGCAATTTGTTCAGTGAAAAACGATAGAGGAAAAAAAAAACAGAGAACCATATAAAAAATAAATCACATTCACGATGAAGAAGAAAAATGAAGAAATCGATTTTTAGGTGAAATTTTCAGAATGATTAACGATGATGAACAAATGCCAACCAACGAAGAACAGTTAGAGTTGTTCTGTGATGACTCACGAGTAGATCATAATCATAAACAACCAAATAATCGAATATGAAGACGAGGAAAAAATCAAACAGAAATAAGAAGCTGCTGTTATTGAATAGTGTGAGGTCTTTTTTTTCTTTATTCGAACGTGAAAAACTAAACTTTAGAGGACGTCGAAAGTTTCGAAAGTTAATGACAATCGTTGGTTTAGTAGTTTTTTTTTTTGGCGTGATGACGTCATGTTATTACGATAAAGGTCGAAGATCAATGCTAATATGCGTTATGAAGGTAATATTCATATATTTACGTCTAGAAATTCCTATGTTTAACAGCCCTTAGTAATAAATTTTTATTTTTTATAATCATTTTACTAAAAAAAAATTTTTAAATGATACGATTTCAGTTGACTGGTCGGGTCGTACGAGATTATAGGGATACCATGTGAGAAGAACAAAAGCGATAAACAATCAATACGTTACAAAAAAAGCTGATCGATTTGTAAACAATCAAAAATAGTACTCAGTACATATTCGACATTATTGATTACTACATTGTAGAAAAAACAAATTTATACTGAAGACATTCGATTTTCTTATCGGAAAAAAGATGAAAAGAATCGATCAATGGAAATTAATTAAACGATAGAAAACGATAATCATATTATAAACAACACGTATGAAATACGTTTAAATGATACATTATAATTATTGCTTAGCGCAATGGTAGATGGGATCGTAGGGATATATGGGATTCGATTAGTGTACGTAGGTTCAAGTCCTTGTCAGACCGAGCAGACGTCCGATTCTCATGAATTGATGAATTGATACCAGCAGGATTTGGGAGGATTCAGTAAATGATTGGTCATCTGAAGTTGAATGTAACAACCCAGACAAGCACTCCATGCAGTATCATCATGCAGACGATTACGTGGAGTATCTCCACAGGGAGTTAGATTACAGCAGTGTTTATCCTCATTTTCATATGATCATTGATCATTTTCTTCTAGCATACATAACGTTATAATGTTCCAGAAATGAGCTATACTCATATCCTCCTATAATTTTTCAATAATAACCATTAATTTCATCGAGTGAGTGATTTCAATTGAAACTCAAAGTACTACCTGTAGTACTTTACATGTCTGTACAGAAATATTACAATCACTATATTAACACAATAGATATTTTTATTTTTTACAAAATAAAAATAAACATCAAAATGAAAAACGTTAGAATCAAAACGAACATGAAAATCTAAATAAATTTGCCGCAGATTTAAATCGATAATTTTACAAATTATTGATTTCTTCTAAACTTTGTATAAATCAAAATGTTAATAATAAAATAGCGATAAAACTAATAATCGTTGAATAAACAACATAAACAATAAATAAACAAATGTAAACAAACAGATGTGGAACGTATCAGAATAACAATATGAAAAACATGTAATTAATGAATAGGATTTTACATATAGAAACACGTTTTTTTAAGGATATAACAAAACGAAATGATAAATTGTATAGAAAGTCATCAATCAATAACATAAACAATCGATAACGGATCGATATACAAACAAGAAGTAGAAAAAATCGTTTTATCGATTAAATCAGGCAATAAAAAATCACGCATGCTATTTTTTTTCTCAAATGATCTTTAATAAACACTACGCTAAAAACTCGATTATTGTTAAGCGTAAACAAAATCATTATGATTGAAAAAAAACAGACAAAAAGATAAACAAACAAACAAACAAGCAATCCAAATAACAAAGTGAAAACGACAATAAATTGTGAAAACGTTTTCAGTTGACGAAATCTCCGAAATTTCGAAACATCCATATCCCCTATTTGCCCCGATTAATCCGATAACAAAACATTGCGAGTGTCGAGGTTATAATGGCTGTTGAATAAAAAAAAAATGAAGGAGATTATTAGTTAAAAACAATCTCTTAAACGCCTATCAGTAAATGCTATGAACTTACCAGTTGATCGTTCAAACTCAAAATACGTATAAAAAATACTCACCAATTGTTAAGAAAATAATATATAGTTTGTTTTGTTCCTCTCTCTTACCTCAACTTATCGATTATTGAACCGATCAATTATATTAAATGAAATAACTGTTCAAATAATATAACATATATAAATTACATTATCGATCCATTGCCATCAATAATGGCATCACGATTGAGTCATTCATTCACTCTCTCTCAGTTCACTCATATTCTCACAACATAATACCATTATAAGAAATCAATCGATACTACAGTAAATGATTTCACTCATAATAAAGATAGCATTATTTTTTAAGAGGTATACAATTTTTGTTTACTAAACGATTCATGTAAATGCTTTAATTGAAAACGCTTTTCAACGAAAAAGCTGAAATTCTATGAACAGGGAGAGGGAGGGGTGTGAACGAGACAACAGTAACGGCCGTTACTTATCGAAATCGCAGTTCACAATAAAACCCTCATATTCGACTCCGAACTCATTCGCAATGAATCCGATAACGTTTCGAATTATATGAGAATTGAAAGAAATAGTTGCGCATAGTGAAACGAAGGTGATTTATAGTGATTGTTTTGCTTCTCAATTAACTATAATAGGTCATAACGCTATGATTATGAGATCTCAAGTAGTTAAGTGAGTCATAAAACTCGATACTCGATAATGAGTTAAGCAAATTTCTGGTTTAATATGCTGCCTATTGCACTAGCTCCATTCGGAGTTCCGAGGTCGAAGTGCAAATGAACACACAGCATATTTTTTCAGTATATAAGCATAAAAATATGATGATTTTGTTCGTTAAAAATTAACACTCGATAGAAGCGGGAAGAAGCCAAAATGAACATCTCTGAAATAGCTGTATCTTACTGGAAGGCAAATATTGTTTTTTATTAAAATTATAACCAAATAATTAATAAATGGGTGATAATTTCATATAAAAAATTCAATAACATTCATCTCAGTAACAAATCACATGAGACGACTATACACCTCACTTAACAAGTTTCGTTTTCGTCAAACTCGTCAAACTCACATGGCTAACAGTCTAAAATTTTCCTCCGATTCACAATGACTGACGATGTGTGGAAGGCTTTGATCTAGACGTAATTAAGGATTCACCGAAAATACAAGGGTACATCAGCATACAAGTACACACAGTGTTCTACAATCGATCTACCACACTCCGTATAGATGGCTTTTCGTTCTGCACCTATAACACCAGGTGAAAGTCAGAGTCCTCAAATTGAACAGAAAAGAGGAGCATTTCGTAGTGATAAGTGATATGACCTGTGTAAGAAGTGCTGATACTTTCTCGCTATTCTCCAATGAAGCACTACTCTAACGACATTGTAATGACAACACTCATCATTTAATATTCATCCACTGTGATTGGATAAAGGTATAAAAGTTTTCTAGCTTTCTAGCTCCTTCTGACTTATTCCTGCTATCCTCACCTCACTCTCTCTTCACCTGCTCTATGGAGATTGTCCTTTGACCTCACTCCCACTTTCCGTTTCGTATCTCCATCCTACATACTTCTCATAGTTTATTGAATTATTTCTCTATATTCAATAAAGATTTTTTTTCATCCAAGTTTGAAGTACAAAATCCTAATGAGGTACAGAAACAGATACCCATAGATCTTCAGGAGTATTAGACCTACATGACAACAAATAAAATGCCTACTGAAAAATTTGGCAAATAGTTGGTAGTACTTTACGTAGTAGTGCGGAATTGAGAAAGGATTAGATGTTATATTTTTACAGCATTCGTTTTCCTCGCATTGAAATTAGTCATGAACAGTGCGGCTTCGCTATTTGCCCGGATTAAGAATGACATCATCATAAACGGCTTCAATATGGATCAGAATTGATGAAAATAGATAACCTTGAAGTTTAATTCATATTATAAATCGAGTTGTTTGAATCGAAATGTCATTAAGTTCTTATTTCATCGCCATGACGACTATTTTCTAGGAAAGAAAACAGTCCCTTTTTTTATCTTTTTTTACCAATCGTGTTTAGAAAATCCTTGGTGTTGATCAATTCCTGTTGTAGGATGTCCCTACGCAAGGAGAATAACAATTACTGACGTACTACAACGCTTTGAAAATGCTTAATCTATTTGTTGTCTTTATGTTATCATGGAGGTGTTTGAATAAGATTGGTCTGTTTATTCAATCACTTGAGAGAAACAGTATGTCACCAAATCAGTGCTGATCATTCTTTCAGATTATTCTGGTAACAATTTACGCCGCATGAGAGATGAAAGGCTTGATCTGCGCCGTACTTCAAAACCACGGGTGTGGCAATCGAAATCAAATTGAACTTAGAGGGACTAAATATATGATAGGATTCGTAACAAAATAATTTACAAG
This sequence comes from Dictyocaulus viviparus, assembly GCA_000816705.1. Lineage (NCBI taxonomy): Eukaryota > Metazoa > Nematoda > Chromadorea > Rhabditida > Metastrongylidae > Dictyocaulus > Dictyocaulus viviparus. The sequence continues at coordinate 174,210 of KN716157.1, read as the reverse complement.
ATTTGTTAATGACCTTAAGCAATTTAAAGTCACGATGATAGCCGTTTTCCTGATAACAGTAGAAATTTTTCTACAAAAAATCCACAGCAGAAAACCTGATACTTTCGCGTCTCATGCTTATCATAGCCAGACGGGACTAACTAATTTGAAATACGAAATTAGTAAGAATGTTAACGAAGACGACTTGAATCATTCGTTCACAAAGTGACGAAGTCACATAACACTATCACCATGTTTTGTATGTCATTTGTAATAAGGTCGATGAGGTATGTATGTAACTTCTGATCTTCTATAGGAACCAATAGTTTCCCAGAAACCAATTCAATGGTTTTGTTCAATACAGAATTTTTAACTATTAACTGTTACATTACAAATTATTTTGTAATAATATCACACGGTCATATCATTATACATTGAAAATGTTCCAGTCAATACCATAATATTAAGGATATCGTTTGAAAATTGATCTTTGGTCTGTAAAATTACCATAAAATATACAACGCGTATTAAATTTGAGTTTATTAACGGAGAACAGAATACAAAAAATCGCGATCGACATTTATTGCCAGTAATTGGAAGGACGAACACATCAATTTCCGAACAATCACATTTGCCAAAATTCATTCTACCGTCATTACCGTATTACTCAATATTTATAAGACATACTCGTCCTCTAAATAAAAGAGCTATAACTGTTGTATCCGACCACACAACCTCATCAGCAAAACCTTCCTCGAATGACGTCATACGCATAGCTAAATTCAAATAATCATAAAATCTATTTAGACAATTAACGATATACCACTGAAATTCAAGTTCTCTAAAATCTTATCGTTAGCGTACCATATAATGACTCAATGTTATTTCCTCATTATTTCATATATCATCAGCAGCATTAACCTCGTAAAACATGCAAAAAAAGAAGCCAAAAGTAAAAAAAAGTTTAAAATAGATCGATACTAACGGAAATCGCCCCGTTGTATTTGCATTAATGATAACAACATTGATATCAACCGCTAACGACATGTTCATCACCAAGCTAACTCATGAACACAATGTGACTTACGTTGGACACAAAGGAAAATCATACGAACAACTTAACAAAGATCGAGTAATTCAATACCAAATCAGTCCGTTATTTTTCAAAGTTAGATCTATTATCAATTAAATAGAAAGATCATCAGACGAGGTAACATGTTTAAAATCCTACATGAGCTTTTATCATAGCTGTCATACAACCTCTTCATTTGCACATTGAGGTTTCTGTAGTAGATAACACAGATGAGGAACACTTCAAGAATGGTTACGTGACTGAGTTTTTTCATGTAAAGAAAGGTATAAACGAACTTCACAAATTAAATAGTACAGGTTCTTTTTGAGCTTTTCACAAAGCATGATGAGTAAGTCAAATAAACATGCAAATTTGACACTCTATAATTATCATTGAGAAATGTGTGAGCTACTGAATTTTCAAAAGGTCCTGCACCATGATACGATCGCACTATAGAATTGTCGATGGGACGATTAGCATTATGTTTAACCATCGCATCAATAAAAAAAAATTAAAAACCGTAGATTTCAATTCATGTGAAGTGTTCCACTATTCATACATTATTTCTTCCTCGGCTCTACACTAAAAAAAAAAAACTGAGTAACTCGAGGGAAAGTAAGAACGTACTCAATTCATATAGAGGTACTAATGAACTCCACTGAACTCTAGCGTCAACCTTAATCTTTCCGATAAAGAGCATGTTACGAAATGGTGCTATACGCTAATTATCAACGACTTCTTATTCTCTATTATCTTTCTGTACATCCTTTTCAAACTGAAACCATTAAAACATTCATTTCTTTCTATCGCGAATAAGAATATTCCAATGTATCCTTTTTTTTTTCAAAAATATTTGCTGAGCATCACAACTACTTTCTGGAACATTCGCGAAGAGACCTAACAATGATGTGGTGCTCACTCTGTACTTTCGTTTCACGTTCAATGGAACTCAATCGCATACTACTTGTGTCAAGCACTCATTACGCATATACATCACGTCTTCAGATCACCTAATTTCCTTAGCTCGGAAGAAATCTTCAAGCTAGTGATTCTGATGGTTTATACGGTAATTTTTTAAACTACTGTGATGTTTTGTGTAACCTGACTAAATGCCTTTTTCTTACATTCATTTTGTTATCAATGTGTTCTTTGATTTGAACTCAAAGTGGACTCGTACATGACACGAATCGCTAATATATTACCGCCGCATGTTTAGTAAAAGATCAGGTGTTCTATGACTGCACTTTTGCTATCTCCGCACTCACGTGAGGACAATTATGATGCAATGAGAGTCGTACAAGCGATTGCGAATCAATTAATATAAAAATAGTCTTTAGACATCTGATTATTGTGATTGTCTGCTGTTAATTCTAGGCATTGTTTGACAAAAAGTGGTATGGCTTACTTTGTATGATATTAAAGGTAGACTGAATGGGATTTTGTTCGTGCGACAAAAGTCGACTTGTAACTTCAACTTTTTTTATAGCTTTCCTGATATTCGGAGAACCCATAGTATTGTAGTCATTGAAAATAATCATTTTACAGACTTACAGACCGGATATCTGTACGTACGGGTTCGAGTCCCGCCTGAGGTTCCGAGTTTGCCGGCCAACTCAGCATAATTACAGATAATATTATGTTTCTTACAAAGTTCAATGACTTTATCTTCCTTCCTACTCAATTCTATATTTGGTTAAATTTTGAAACATGTTTTTTAAGCTATTTAAAACAATATAAAAATAAAAGTACGAAAAATGTAAAATATGAAGACCAATATAAAAATATACAAAACGATAAAATATATAAACAAAAAAACCGTTAAAAAAAAGCAAATATTTAAGATCCTACCTCTACTTTTATATCACGTAATGTAACCGGACGAGTCGTTGATTCATAATTTCTGTCTGACACGAAACAGCAAGACAACTTCTCGTCCGAGTAAAATTTGAGAAAAAAAATTTTTTAAAAAATCGATAATATTGTACTTCTGTATTCAATAATGATTCAAAAAGCTGCGATACTCGATATGAGGCAATCGGAAGAACAACATTATCGCACAACACGAAGAACTGCGGAAACAGTACTTCCATCAGGACACGACAGAGTCCTGAAAAAAGCCGAAACATCAACCATGAATGAGAAGCTTCAATAACGTCAAAACAATTTCGTGTATGCTTGTCAGAAAGAAAGACATGTAGACGAAAACCAATCATTAAAATTAGGAGAATTTTTCTTATAATCAAGTGAATCTTTCGAGTAAATGTCTTGAGTACAAAAAAAAAGTACAAACAGCTTGAGTACTCGATGACTTTTTATAGCAGTGTATTATCGAGTAATTTACTTCGTAACTCACTTCAGGCTCGTATGAAGACGACCCACATGGAAAACGTTAGCCATTTGGAGAGAAAAAAATTGTCATAACAACAGTTTTTGGCTTATTGAAAAGAAGCTAAGCTAATTGATTTCAATTGATTCACAAGTTAGTAAACTTTTAATAATCATAGAACTTATTATATGTTTGATTTATTGATCATATTCTGGCATGATCAAGATAAAATAGATCGTTATGAGGATACAATAGCCAGCCAGTTTACGCCATGACTTCTATCTAGTGAAAAACGAATATAAAATCTCTACTGTACGTTCAGAGGAGGCTCCTATAGATGAGCATCGTTGAGTAGTCTATTCCATCAGTTCCATCATAATTCTAGATTCATACAAAAACTTCTAATCCTCTTTGCTTACCTCATCAATTTATGGTACACTGAAAACAAATCATTTCCAAGACATTTAAGCTTATATTTTATGCTACATATAGTATACTGTAAAGTTATATAGAAAAAAATCAACAAATAATACATGTGAGAGATTAGAGACTGTGAATGAAATAAAGGACAGTTGGTCTGACCCATTACAGTGATAACTGATAACCCCAATATTATGATTTTAAGCCAAATAATCACATATCGGTTGTTCTAAAATGAAACAAAAAATTGCTCGGATCATTATAGAGGAGAATTCAACTAGAATTGGAATGAGATTTGAAGACGAATAAATGATCTGATGAATGTGCCAATTCAGTATTATGTAAGTAATTGCACTCAATCAAACTCAATTTTTTGACATTCGCGTATGGTTTCAAGAACAGGCAAAAACAATCTATGAATATCACTATATGTTTAAGATCATGGCACTTCTACATTTGCATATTTAAAATGTATCTTTATGTCTTCGATACAGATTACATTATGAGGTAGTGATAACGAGTTGGTCATCAACACTACAAGCGTTAAGCGCCAAGGTCATGAAGTAAACATCACGTTGTGCTGTTTGTGCGTAGCGAAACGATCATTTCGTTCCAAGCGTAGTAGGTTACAGCACAAAATTCACTCGCCTCAGTGATACCTGTGATGGTCATTGACAAGTAACTGCACCATCTCTCACTACTTATTTCTTAATCTAACGATACTCATTTTTCTTTATTCCTATAAAAACTACCCAAGTAATCGTTGTTTCAAATACATCACATTAATATTTTAACATCATAAATTACGTTTCATAAGTGCTTATAGTTCATAACGAGAATCTCCCTCAATTTACGAGAATCTCACTCAATTCGTAATAACAATTTCACTTGGCGTTCTTATGTTATGTACGTATAGACTTTAGTGTAACAAATTTCACTAGAAACAATTAATATAAATCAAATAAGTAACAGTTATTATGCATGTATTCATTTCTATGTCATCATGATTACTAAATTAATGATGTACAAAATTTTGATGACGTAACATATTTATTAATAACTCATAGTAAATTATTTCGATTAGAGCGACAGATGTTCGATATTGTTTATTCCAAGTGTTTCAACATGAAATATCACGTTTCTGCTTGCGATCCACATGATTTCGTTACAGCTCACACTCCGACCATTCTGGTTCTGATTCTGATTGATGTTTCATTTCATAAGCAAACGCTACGTTCGGAAACAAAATGCCCAGTTTCTCATCTCCATAGCACAACCTCCACTTGAAAGGCGTATTATGTTGGATGTATTTATCTTCATGGTTCACTCTACCATTTAATAATCATACTTTCACAATTCCTATACTTTTGAGAATGCCTTCGTCATACAACCATGACTTAATGAATCGAAAACATTAGAAGGCTAAAGGGTCTTATACATGCTGGTCCTGTGACGATTTAAGAATTCAATACTTCTAACACGTGAACCAGTTTAATCAGCTGATGAAAACTAAATCATTACGCTGCGAATGTTGAACAACTGTTTTTCATTCACAGAGTATTTTAAGTGTAACGTGATCAATAATCTTGTTCCCTAATAGTTTATTTTTCATGGAATAACGTGTTTGTTATCTATTCTGCTGACCACCGTATTCTATTGAACGAGTTTGTTAGCTCAATACAATTCTTTGGATGTTTCAATTTGTAGAGCTTTAGAAACATTGAACCGTTTTTTCGTTGAAATATTTCCTACAATGCTGATGTCATTAAAATTTATTACTGTCTTTTTCTTCACTTCGATACTGTCCTGTCTAATTGAACGCTACGAGGTTTATTTTGGTACCTATTCGTGTGCAGAAAGATTTGCTGTAATCATGGATTTACTGGTTAGTTGTAGTGCTGATCCATTAGAGATGACTGACATGGCATCCACATCCGCTGGTGCCCTTCGAGCATTGGCGATGGAGCTGAAAAACATCGAGTCACAACCTCTGGAGGGTTTTACTATCTCTGTCAGCGACGACAACTTGTTTGTCTGGACCGTGGGTATCTATGGACCACCTAATACTCTTTATCAAGTGCGTTTCATTGAGGTTGAAAAATTTAGGAGGATTGAGTAATTGCTTTCGATGTGTTTTGCTTACTATTTGATGAATTACTTTTTCATGACAGGGAGGGTATTTCAAGGCTGTGATACGTTTTCCCCCAAACTATCCATATTCACCTCCATCGATGAAATTTTTGACTAAAGTTTGGCATCCGAACGTTTATGAGGTTTGTTCTTACTAGACTTTCGAATTCATCTTACTTACACCTGTAATAACCAAATCATATCCATTTGTCAGGTTGTCTTAAGCAAATTATGGCATTTCACTTTTTAGTATTAAAGTGTTATACGAGGTTTGTTCAGAATGGGGACTTATGTATCAGCATTCTCCATCCTCCAGTAGACGATCCTCATAGCGGTGAATTACCCTGTGAACGATGGAACCCAACTCAAAGCGTGAGGTTAGCTAGTAACTGGTTTTTGAAAACCAGGATAGGATAAATAATCCGAATCTCTTTTTTCAATGGGTTAATCATAACTACAATGGACTATTATGTCACTAGCATGATTTTTTAGAACAATTCTGCTCTCCGTTATATCACTTCTCAATGAGCCAAACACCTCTTCCCCAGCCAATGTCGATGCTTCTGTTATGTACCGGAAATGGAAAGATGGCACAGATATGAATTATGCTGATATTATCAAGTATGAGTCGTACATAGGGTTTTTTTAGCACTTTCACCTTCACGTTCTTTCAACAGGTTTTTATTCTTAAGGAAGCAAGTAGAACAATCTAAGGAAGAGGCGAGAAAGGATGGAGTCACTGTACCTGAGACACTTGAGGAGTATTGCATCAAGTTTCACCCTCACTGTTATGAGGATCAAACAATGGACATGCTTGACTTGGGTAGGTTTTTAGAGAATTTGCTAGCAAACAAACATCGTCAGAAATATTGCTCCCTTTTTATGGGAAAGAAGTGTGATTTTACCGGTGTTTTTTTTGCATATCAGTGATAATTTTTCCCAGAAATTTGTCTTCCATTTATTCATATTTACAAAATATGTTTCCAGATGAGGATATGTACGATTATGGTGATGATGAGAGTGATGACGAGAATACCTATGCTGATGAAGATGAGGATAGCGGTCAAGGCGAAAACTAGCTTTTCATAAAATTTTATACATTGGTGCACGTCGTGTTGTCTAATTTTTCATTTTCACAATTTTTTTTATACTGTCGCGACTCACATACTTGTTAAATGCTATTGTTTCATGGATATTTGATCATTGGGTATGTATTATAGCATTGCCTTTTTCTTTTTTCTTATTAAGCACTTCATGAGAATATTCCGTCTCTGGCACTGGGACCAAATTGTATCCGGTTTGTATGTTTTGTAACCTCACCTACGTACAAGTTACATTTCTGTGTCTACTATTGTTAGGGAATACCTTGATTGCTCATATTTGTGAGGATTTAAACCTACAAATCTACACTAGTCTAGAGATATAAGATTTTTACTCGTTTATTCTTTGTACTTGTTGAACGATTCTCGTCTATACTAGGAGTGTTTTGAAGTGGTGAATTGTTCATTTACCCTATCGGAAGCGAATGTGTCTGATATGGGAGTGGTAAACGTTCAATGTTCTGTCATCTTTTGTAGTTTTGCGTCCCTTTACGCCAGCGTTTTATCCAATGTTAGGTACACTTGCTGTCATTGAACTATTTCCTTGGTTCACATTACACATATTTAGACTTCAAATGAGTCGGCGCCAAAATCCTTCTGAGTTTTTGAAGCAAATAATTGGAAAGCCCGTTGTGGTGAAATTAAACTCTGGTGTTGATTATCGTGGAATTCTGGCTTGTCTGGACGGGTATGATTGTTATGTAAGAAATCTAGAGAACATTTTAAAATTTAAGGCTTAGGAAGCGCTAGTCACTATTTTGTAGTCTATGGGTGTGTATGATTTTGAAGGTACATCCATCCTATTACGAGCCAAGACAACATTTGCCTAAAATGATTAGTGTGATTGTGGATTCAATTGTTTTGTAGGTTGTCAAGTACTTAAACGGTTTGTTCTTGAAATTCGTCCTTATATAGATTATTACTATTACTACACACTATTTCGTTTACGATTCCAAAAACTACATGATTATTATACTATGAGTTTTCTTTAGTATGCATTTTATTCTATAGATGCTTGATTACCTAGTAATTATATACTTATTCCTAGTACGAAAGTGGTTTTGAAAACCAAATGGTTGGTATACTATGAATGAGAAGCAGTTATGAGTCATAAAACATTTCATGCATTTTACTTATTTATTCGTTCACAGTCAAGCATTTTATTTTGCCAAGTAATTTCTTATGATAGTCGTAAACTTTGTTCACATTGTTTCGCTTTGCCTTCAGATACTACAAGGTTCTACCGAGTTTAATTTGCATAGAATCTAGTTTGTTTAGTTTTGGTTTGACTACTTTGCGGAATATTGTGAAAATCCTATGTGCATGAAATGAAATGGGATTGGTTGTTCTTGGAACAAACCACAGTTTGTAAATATCGTATATATTCATGGTAAAACCGTTCCATTTTAAAACAAAGCTAATGTTGCAATGTCCTCATCAGCATTGTTTTCATTATTTGCTGAGTACAAGATATTCTCGCAATTTTATCATTTATACAATATTTGAATCATTATATATTTATTGGTAAGCAATAGTATTCAGCTTTGCTGATAGAATTTACAGGTTCATGAATATTGCACTCGAGCAAACAGAAGAGTACAATAATGGACAGTTGCAAAATAAATATGGTGATGCGTTCATTCGCGGTAACAATGTACTATACATATCGACATTGAAGCGGTAGATTTTACGGTTATAGGCGATAGTATGTGTACATTTATTGTGCCACCAGTTTTATTTTCGTTTCACTCAATGATCCATTGATTGTTTATCGTGCTATACGTTCTGAATTGTATTTGATGTTACTAATAAATGTTGGAAGTAATTGTTTGTGCACTCAATATGATCGTGGTTCATTTCGCAGAAAAAAAGAAAGTATTCAAGGAGCAGTGGCTCTCTAAATTTGATAGAATTTCGGAAAAAAAAAGCAGGATGCTTTGGCATTAGTGTAACATTGGGAGAGCTTTATTCTTGTGACGTGCTCTTGCATCGCAGAGGTGACTAGGCTCAAATTCGGTCTCTACAATAATTTGTTGTGAGCAATTGACAAATCTCGTATAATTGCTTAGTTGATTGGGATGGATTGGAAATCGAACTGAAGACCCACATAAGACTCTGCTGTCATTCTATTGCAATGCACAAATACGAAGGAGAAATCTGATTGACATACCGATTCAGGAATAATACTATCCTGTAAAGTGCTTACCTACATGTTCAGAAAGTTTATATCAATAGCTACACAACTACTTGCACTACTCTCTGTTGACCTAGATCAAGTAGCAAGACGCGTGAGGTACGTATAAGACGTATCATGTAGGTCCTGTAGAGAATTTGGAATGTTTTCGAAAAATCATGATTACTGTGTAAGGTCGGTTCAACATGGTCGCTATCATTTTATCCATGTGTTAAATATCTGTGAAGAACTTCTTTTCTACTTTTTCATATTTCTTTGTTTTACAGAATCATTCGTGCATTTTCTTCTTCTATTATCAGGCTAACTAACATTTTTACTTGTTAGTTTAAATATAGTTGGAATTGTTCATATCTACTGTAAATTAGAGCATTAAAACATCAAGTAAATGGATTTCTTCCATATGTTTAGTAATTGAAATGACCCAAACTCTTCCAAAAAATTATGAGAAAAATATAGTACTATAAAAGCGCCTTGGATTTTTCTGCATTTATCATTTAATTTTCTTAATTTCTCATCTTCGTTCTTTACCCAATATTCAGCCTCAATCTCCTCTTTCTTTGGTATGGTTCGATTTAGTCAATGATTCCATGACGGTAGCCTATCGAACCTCATGCTCTGGACAAAACCAGGTATGAACATGATTTTTGTTTTTTGTACACTTTTCGTAGTGTCTCGGCCTAGCGTAGTGAGTCAAATGTAGGTGGGGAGAAAACTTCTACTTTTATTAGCACTTTGCCGAGCACTTTGTGCAGTGACGACGAAATTGTTATCGGTGTCGCACAGCGATGAAGTGATTGTTATGCAGTCACAGAGCAATTGTGCGATAGTCGAATAAGTTTGGGGTGTTTGCAGCGACTGAATTGAGGGACTCAACACGCTATGTCCCTCGACTGCAGTCGATGTGATCAAGACGGTGACGATCGGTTTAGCTGCGATTCTTCCTACGAGCGCGAACAGATCGTACGTTAGTCGATTTTCAGTATTCTGATCGTTTATTTAGGCTATCCAGTGTGACTATTAAAACAAAGCTATTATAATTTTTTCTTTTGGGACTTTTGGTGTTCTAATGTGACTATATCAGCTTTTTAAGAAGGAGAAAGAACTTCTGACATGTTGTTTTTGCGGTGCTCCTCTTGAGGTGATAATGCTGAATACAGACGATGTGACGGGTGAGCAACGTCTTTTATGGGCGTGCAAAAATATGAAGAAAAAGGTTTGTTTTTAGTTATTTCATCATAAGGATTTCAAGCATTGTTCATGGCATCTCAGATATGTTTTTTTCCCATGGGATTGCCAAATGAAGTGTTCTACCTTACTCGCACTGCTGATGAAAAGAGAAAAGGATTTATCCCAAAGCCTGACATTCGACTGCTTCCATCTAAATATCGGTACTAATTAGTTTTTTTAAAGGCCTAAGATATTTCATATATGCGTTGTCACGAACTTCTACTGTAGCTGTAATATCAGTAATTATAACCATTAGTGTTCGTATGTTATACAAGAAATTATATACTCTGTACACCTTTGTGTTTCTTAATCATATTTACTTTGTAACAAACGATTTGTGTAAGTTTGTACATATAGTGGATTGTACCCTACTGTGTTTGGCGGCGTTCGAACAGCTGATCCTAGTTCGCGTTCTGGTACGTCGATGTCAGAGCGTACTCCTGATATATGTACGTATTCTACATCAACGGAAACTCCGAGCACATCTCGATCAGTCCCATCTGACAACACTACCACTGATCAGCTATTACAGCAAGATCATGAAAGCGAGGTAGGTCTTCGCATTTGAAAACGTTAACTGCTTTATATTTGGTGTAGCTAAGGATTCAGATTAGGAAAATTGTATCTTCTTCAATTTCACCTACGCATGTTAATAGTGATGCGAAAAAATATTTTTCTACAAGCACTTCTTATTAAATATTTCTACACTCTTTCTGTGGCTATGCTTGTTTGCGCAAATAGTAAGTCTGTGACGACGAAAGGTAGTGTTGACTTATTGCAGTCGTGTGTGATGATTTACCCTCTATTTGATATCTAAGACAAAGTGTTTTTGGCTAGTGATTAATTCCTATCTTGCGAATTGTGGAATATTTGCATTATTTTACTTGCTCTTTATTGCGAATAGTGATGTTACGGAAGAAGAATAAGCTGTAAGTAATGTTTTTAGTTTTTCTTTTCGTTCCATGTAGATATATCGTGTGCACTTCGTTGCTGAACAGACTCATTTTCAATATGTTATTCTTTATGGAAGTTACGCAACATATACCTTGATATGATTGTTCTTTTGTTACTGCAAACTTTTTTGCCTGTCCATTGTTTCGTTCAGAGATTCAATTCAAACGATACTAGAATTAGAAGAGATTCAGTATTGCTATAGCTATGTTAGGTTTTAAAGACTGTCAAGGAACGATTTGCTCAAAAGTATTGTGCATGTTAGCTGTAGCTCATTTTGGAGTTGTGTGTTTTATTAGATTAGCGTTTGCTATGGGTTTTTTCTTCATAGTATTGCAATTGTTCAAAATATTTGTTGTTTATAAAACTGATGCAAAAATGTTTAAAAAAATGCGAATATATAACCAGCCACTTATGTAACTCCAATGAAATGCTTTTCATGTTGAAAATTAACCCATAAATAGAGACACCAAGGAAATCTAGTTACAGTTCAGTCATACAAGTCTCGAGTTATCTCTTAGTGTTTGCAAATGTTTTACAATGAGCATCTTTCAAATGGAATGAAATTTCTGTGCATTTTCAACGACAAAGATCGTTGATGGTTTTAATTCTGAAAAATCTTCCAGTCTAACAAATTTCTTACTTATCACGCGTTTTTCTCAGAATGCAGGAGCTAAGCTCTGGTGTGAGTCGGTAGACAGATCAAGTGAAAAGACAATCGGGTCAAAGTCGACTTCAACTTTGGAAAAAGATGTTGATGGTAAACATTTTCGACTTTTGTTTTAACATCATAAGTGTAACTAATGTATGATTGAAGCTGATAGATTACAGATAATAGAAGTATATCAGCTGTTACCAACTCTGATTCAAGTTATTCTTCCACTGGAGCTAATGATGGAGTAACTGACGAAGCACTTACTGATTTTATCTGCGATCAGTTACATGACATGGGTGTTGATACTAATCGCCTCGAGGTATAATTATATATACATGCATATACATATGTATACATATACACCTACGAATTTATGCATATGCATATACATATATATAGTATAGTATATAGTTGTAATATGTATGTATATATGTATATATATATATATATACATATAGTTGAACCGAAGGTTGAATTCAACCTTCGG
>KN716157.1:136213-161569 GCA_000816705.1 Dictyocaulus viviparus | reverse complement strand
ATAAGTACTATATATAATAGTTAGTATGTATGTATATATGTATATATACTATACGTATATATATATATATATGTATGTATATATAAGCTGACTTCAATTTGAGAAGTGAAACTTATATTTCAGGATGAAGAACTTCTGAATAAGATGGCAGATGTAATGAAAAAGTTGAAGAACGATAGACGACATGGTCGCAATCAGTATGTCGCCTAACATATTGCCGTATTTTATTGGGTAAACATAATCTCATTTAGAATGCGGCATGTGAGCTCGTCGGAATATCGCGTTTCTCTCGACCATCTCTATAATTTGGATGTTGCACCAATTAAGCGTCGACTTAATGTTATTTCTACTGATTTGACGGTGTTATATTTTTAATGCTACGTTTATTTTATGTAGGCGAAATAATATGTTCCAGTTTTGTTGTAGCGTGCTATTGCGGTGATGCGTTCTGGCTGTGACGTAGAAACCATGCTAAATGCAATTGGTGGAAAGTTATTGGTACCTGCTCCTCCAGTAAAGCTATCGAGAGTAGATAATAGAGAGGAATTGAAGAGACGAGTTGATATTGTTTTAGTGAGTTTGATTATTTACACTTTATTACAGTGGTCATGCAAGTATTGGCTATTTGCTGAAAAATTTGGTATTTCCGCCATAATTGTCGCTTATATCATTTCTTGCTTTATTTTTATTTTATTATTGTTTCATCTAAATGTATAATTAAGTTCACTTTGTTAATTTCTAATGCGTATAGTGACGCTCAGTTATTTAGGTTTTTTAAGTGTATCATATGTGTCACCTGTCTAGAGAGTAGTAGTCGCATAGTATATATTCTCTTCATCGTATGAGATTTATTTATATGCCATCTACAATATTCTATTTTGGCAGAATCCTTAAGAATATTCAGATTGTACAAAATGGCATATGGAGCCCATTTATATCAACAGAATCAAGCGGGGTAGCAATTAAACTTTTCCTATTGCGCGCCAGGATATTCCAATGTATTCTTTTTCTTATAGGCATAGTTGAGCATCATAATAATTCGTCAGGACTTTCTTGAAGAAATATGACCATCGAGCAGGTGGTATCATCTTTTCATGACGTCACGTTTAGGTTACAGTGGTATTGCGAGGTGCTGAATGGAGCATCTAAATATGCCTGCATGTCAAGAACATCGTTTTCTAATAATTCAACTTAATAAAAATTTAACCATTGCCATTACCAAAATAAGGCAACATTTGTATCACTGGTGCAAAGGGTACATTGTTATCAGCGATGCAAGAATAGTAAAGTCAACATGTATGCATTTCTAGTCCCATATCATTTAATTTTAGCTTCTGTACCGATTTTTCGAAAATAATTTTGATCGATTTCGGTAGAATGGTATTACTTTGTGAGACGTCATTTTTTGTTGGTAATCTTATTGTCATAGATCAGGAAGTTTTTGCTGGTAATCTTTCGCAGACTTAATGAATACACTGGGAGATGCTTGCTTTACCATACTTTATCAGTTTTTTCATATTTAATAGTGACTCGATTGTTCAAGTTCGAGGTATAATCACCCAAGTTAGACATAAACAATACGGATGCCGAACCCGAACCAATGTAGGCATTTTTATTTTTATTTTAGTAAGGTGAGAGAAAGTACTTTTTCGTATTCTTGTGGTAATTTCATAGGACTGATGACTGCGTGAAAAATCTCGGGGTGATCACAATTTAGTTCATGTCTAAAATTTTACTGATTCTACTGAAGATGACTTGTGCTAAAGGTTTATGAATGAAGGGCAACAAATAGTACAGTCGTTGTCAGCATCACTAGCGTTTCATTTTCTGCGTTAAAATAAGATGTTGCCGATTTTACATTGATTTGGAACCTCGAAATTTTGATAATTAGTAGCGCTGTGTCGCACATTTTAGAGATAGTCGTTTTTCGGTAATTTTCAAATTCTACACATTTTTCGCATTTATGTGGAGATTCGCCACTAGCATTCATCGTCGATTTTGCCATTGACGGTGTTTCTTGATCATAAGCGTTTATCCGATCCCGTATTAAGACTTTGACATCGCAAAGACATCCGTTAGGCAAAACGAATATATGGTCAATTCCGTCAATTTCTTTCAATTAGGAGACTCTCACGTGTATCGTAATATAAGTGTTTTTGAAATTTTTTCATAGATGTTGTTTGCCATGATAAATTCAGATAGCTCTTCTTCCTTTTAATTCAAATTAACCCCGTGTGTGTTAGTGTGCTGTTCTTCAGGCGTCCTGCATACAGTCTTGTCGTTAAAATCACCACCAATTAACTTCGTAGAATATGTGATCATCTTTGCAGCGCTTCTTTAACTATTCAGATACTTCTCAGAATGCGTTTTCTATTTCATTTTTACATCAGTTTTTACTATGCATAAACGATAACTATTATTAGAGCTACTATTGTACTAAATTATTCCAATTCCAAACGCCTGACGGCAAAACATAATTCAATAGAAAATGGTGAACATAATTTCAAATCTTGAATTTAACTACGAAAATAACTTCATTTTAACAAATTTCCTCAGTTTAAGAGTATTTTCAGAAAAAGTTGGCTAGTATCAGTGAGGTTCGAAAAGAGATGAATACACCTGTTGAAGCTACGCCAGCAAATAACGACTCTCCTGGTGCTATAGAATGGTACGAAGGAGAGGATGGGCCGTCTACAGTAATTCCTTCGGATCACACTGCTTCAAGTTCTGCTGCTGAAGAAGAACGCTTAAACGCTATTGTTCAAAATAGTGTCAGTACTTTATTCAACAACTTCGGATAAATTAATGTGTTTGCTCACATTTTAGGTTCGTTTACAAGTTGCAAACTCGGCTGCCAGGCGTAATGCATATCGACAAAAGAGGATGAGAGGATCGGTTTGTGAAACCTCATTTCCTACAACTTTCGATCAAGTTCCATCAGCTCTACAGGATGTTGAGGCGCTTCCAATCGGGTCATACACTGGAGGTGGTGGAACACCACCATGTTATTCTTCAGATCTTCCTAATTCGGCACATTCTCTTGACATCGTACATAATGACTCGCAAATTTCTGGCTGTCACGAACAATTAGACATTTGTGAAACAAGATCTGACCATATTTTACATCCTGATCTCCCTAGCGCTGTGGATATTGATTTTGGTCTATTTGATGAATTTGAGCTCATTTGCTAATAGTCTCGTCGTTAGTAATTGTTTGAGATCTACAAGTGTAATTACATTATTCCATTGTGTTATTCTTTGCTTGTTTTATGTATTTCTTGTTGTTTTATTTAGTGAATGAACAATCAAGCCATACATGTCCTCAGTGCTATGTGTGTTGTTTGAGCCATACTCGCTCAATAAATGAGGCTCTTGATTGCGCTTAATTTATTGGTTTAGCCAATCGAATATTAGTCTGTGGAATGATAAAACCTACCGATATGTGTTGCGAGCTCGTATTCTTTAAAATTAGCTTATGAAAGGACCAAGATTTTCATCTAGCGATTTTTAGAAATCCCTTCAATTCAAGATACTTTTGCATAGTAATCAGCGAAAATAACTTGCTGCATTGTCACCAAACAGTACGTTGTTGGTGTTCCTGTGTTTCTCTTATTATGATGTACCTCATTCACTGAGATATTATTCTTTAATCTCAGATCTCTTATTTTCGATTCCTCGCCGCGTGTTCAGTTGAGTATGGGGGTTTTTAGAAGTTGAATTTTGAATTGAGGCAAATTTTGTATGGAACAACTAATGTTGTGTTCGTGTTCAACATGATATCGTGGAGGTGGTTGAATGCGAGCATGGTTCATACCTTAGTTGACCACTCTTTACCAATTTAGTGCTAGTTATCTTACTCAGATTTCTATGGATCCCATCTAGGAGGAATGGCAGGTTTGGTTGGTTTGGGGTACGGCCATGAACTAATTTGGGCCGGCGTGTTGCGGTGGCACCTTCACCACTGCGCTCCCAGATTCCATTCTTGAATATTTTGTCACAGAATTCTATTGTAGAATAGACGAAAGAGGGTGTTTTTATGAATTAACTTCGTGAAACAATATTCCGTATGATATGGGAACATTACTTTACAGCACAGAAATTTGTGCTTTAATTCCGTGTTTCTTCATTTAGCATACCTTATATAGCTACTCAGTGAAGGTTAACTGAACAAATATCAGTACAATTATTTTTTTGACTTGGAAATATACGTTCGTTTAAGTCCAGTGATAATACCTATGAGCGAAGTGTCATGTATATGATGTTTTTTTTACGGGTTTTCTACATATTACGAAAGAACATATTTCATTTTGCGAGACTTTCTATGGGGTCACCTATTCATTGACAAGCAGATTGCATGTAGTGTTTCTGTTTTATATAAGGTGAGTTTGCAAATAGCTGCAGTCTTTTTCGTAGCAGTGAAATCCTTCGATGTTGACATTGGTATATTTAGACGGTAAACCGTTATAATTTTGATGGCGTATATATTAAGGTATTCTAGGTACTGAGAATTCGTGTTTTAGTCTATCACATGATGGTTGAGTTCGACTATGAGGTTTCCCGTAAATTGTGGGAAGCAGCAGTACCTGTCGAAATTTGTTTGGAACGGGAAAACGATTCCGGCATCGTATGCCCGCCTAGCTACGCTATGCTTCCACGGTGCAGCTACCTACCACTCTATCTGCCAAGAGTATGCCTTTTTATGGCAAACAATAACAAAAATATATGCATTGCAGTTTCAGATACTAGAGCAAATAGGGGCACGTGAACATGGAGTCAAATTGGAAGTGGAGAAAGTATGGCTGGAAAGTAATGGTATACCTCTGAAGATCTATTATCCTATTGGGGTACTGTTCGACTTACATAAATCTGTTGACTCACCAACGCTAACAATAACGATAAAGTAGGAAGCTGAGGTAATATCAAGAAATTTATTGACGTTGTTGAAATTACCTTTAGAATAGGCTGCGGTCCTGAAGAAGCTTCGTATGTATCAAGAGACACAATGGAATCAATGTTTATGCAATCGATTAAAGAAGCTAACTATTTGAAATATAGGAGAAATGAGGTTTGTCCTTTTCTGAGCTATAGCTTTCCAAGTTCTTTAGTAATTATTCATCTATTTCTCTTACTTCAGTTTCACTTCGCTAATGTATTTGTTGCCTCAATATAAATATCAGAGGGCTTTTGTGATATAGAGAGAAGACAAATCAGGTTGAACTCGTAGGCAAATATATCACAGTGTCATTTATCACTTAGAATTACATACAACACCATCTTCAATCCTGTTATTTGGAGTAATATTCCCATGATACTACCATAAATGCCGACACATTATTTCTATGTATTCCAGATCATAAGCACAATGAAAGTCGATGAACATAAGCAGTTATGGTCAAGTCTTGTCCACGGTATCGGTTTTATATAAAGCTCAATTCTACAATTTACCACCACCTTTTAGATCGTTTTGACGATTTTTGGAGTGTGAATAAACGCTTAATGGAGAGTACCGATGAGCGACCTTTCTGCGATGTTCCTATAAGATTGTACATGATTGGGAAACCTTTTCGACAAGTCCTTTTTCTTCAAACGATTGACACTGATCGTTATAGTTCCTCAGTGTAATTAATTTTCAGGTTTTGCAACCACCATTTGATGAGAATGGGGAATCTCGAACTTTGTACGATGCATTGAGTTCGTTTTCTCCTGGTCTGAATATGAACGAGAAATATCGTTTTATCTCCCATGGCGTTAACCTTCCAATGGAAACTCCATTAACATATTTAGGTAAAAATCTGGCTTACCCTGATAATTTCGTACACATTTGTGCCATTGGGAATACATAATTCAGATACAAGAATTGTGAAATAGAATTATGTTCGCGATGTGAAATAGAACATTTTAATAGAACATTGAAATTTAACATTAACATATAAACATATAGAGCAAATAATTGTGACCATAAAGATGTTACATTCACCTAAATGGTGAATTAAAGAGCTTTTATATGAGAGAATCGAAAGAAAAGATATGAATTGTATCTCCTGACAAGTCATTTATCGCTATCAAAATGTGATAGTTACTGATTTCAACCTTGTTTCGAACCGACGGTATTTTAATCCAGCAAGATCAAACATTCTCCTAGTTGCATTATCTGACCATGATCCAAGACGGTCGTGAAGGTATACGACTTCAACCAAACGGGACTGAAACAACGTGAGTGTACAGGGAAATGCAAACTGCACAAGAAATGGTTTTCTTATGACGAACACTAATTCTCTCAAGTTAGTTAGAATCTGTGCAGTTCACAATAAAATCTAAACTATGGTCTTCTAGCACTATTGGATTTTCGAACTAATTTTACCAGTAATGGCTTCGTTTCAATCTTAACCAGAAAGAAAAATTAGTAAAGAATTCAGAACCAACCTGTATGATCACTTTCGCACATTCGTTGCATGGAAAGCGTGTCGTATACATAGTACATCCTTCGATACTGCTTACGTTCTTATTGATAATTGCATTTCATCTCAGCATGTACCACGTACGTGTATTTATTCTCCAGTGGATCGTTACTACCTTTTGTCCATGGCAAATCATCATCACTTATGCCCACAGGAAAACCTAAGTAATGATCTGCGTATGTATAGCTTCGAATTTCAAAACAGATATTCCCTAACAAACTAGGGAAATTTGGACATAAGTATATAAATAGAAGCAATAGGCGGGGCTATCTTAAACGCTAGAGAGCTCTACAAATGGAAGTTGTTCTCTTGAGTCCAGCAGCAGAACAATACTAATATGACAACCATGATTATTTCTCAACAAGGAAGTCAAAGAAAAGAGATCATAAAGCAAATAAATGCAAACACTTGATTCTCCCTCTAATGCTAATGCAATACAAGATACGCATGCGTACATTATAATTTCATCATAATTTTGATTGTCAAATACGACCTTTGAAATGAAGAATTCAACCACTCCTCATTCTGTATATACTAAATGTCACAAGAAGCAGATCTACAATAGCTTTTTCTAAGATATAAAATGATTCATGGCTTTGGAAATTATGTGCTGTTATGTTAAAGACATGAAGATAAGTGACAACACAATTTTGGTGAGGAGGATTTCTCGGTAGCAAATATAAAACTTAAGATGAGACGAATAGAGATCCCTATTACATAAAGTGATTTGAAGTTGTTTTTCGAAATTTGTGAAATAGACACCTGATTCAAGAAGACATACCATTGTAGCCAGTACAGATGATTTTGTTTTCCCGATTTACAATTATGCATCCGACCTGAGAAACTATCATTTATAATGATTGCTGTTCCTGAGCACTGTTTTTCTTATTGTCTCAATAGCTAACATTAAATGTAAGGATTGTAAAAAAAAAATCGATAACTTGGTCTCAAAATAGTCCACGATATAGGATACAAGTTCATTCAGTGTATCGTTTTATACAAATCACTATCGCGTACTGAATGATGAGCTACAATAAAAACTAAAAAAAAAACACTAACTGTTGATTATGTTTGCAAATTTTTATGGAGAGCAAAGCTTCAATTTGATTACTTCAATGCAACAATATCAATTAAAATTAATAATCAACTTTATTCCTTTATTCAACTGCACACAGAAGATTCTATAAAATACCTGAGTTACTGGGTCTTTACTTCTCATTGACGCTAACTTCGCAATCGCCATGAAATAATCTTCCCAGGAGAGGTAGTCCTTCCGCTTCCCCGTATCTGAAGTACTGGAAGACATTAATACTGATGTTAAGGATTTGAAACAAGTGAAGAATATACAAAACACTTGACTGAAATAATGATTGTTTTAATGCAAAAACTTATAATTACACAACCTATCTATGTCATATTTAACCATATATACAATAGTATTGCATAATGTTATCAGTGAATTCCAATATTAAGCTTCAAACCTATATCGTAGAACAATGTCTTTGGATTGTTATGAAACGGCACTTTTTTTACCTCCACTGTACTTTACTTAACACTTGCCTTTTTGACTTTGCACGTTTGAATTTGCGCCAACCATTAAGTCTTCAATATAAGGACTCATAACGTCTACATGTGCACCGTTTACCATTGCGTTTCCTACAATTCCGAAATTTTACATTTCAAATGGAGTACAAGTATATATGCAAAAAAAAGCAATCCCAGATGTTGTAACACACATGTATGGAAGAGGTTTAAGATCACTACGGAAGTCCTGTTTCTAATAAATAAACTGCCAATCAATTTTTTCCTCAGATTCATAATTACCTTTTGAGATCACAACTTTGTGAGCTCTATTATGTTGCACACGAAACAATTTTTTTTCTGTTTCAAGAATAAGTCGATAACACCATCAGTAAAACTTGCAGCGAATGGTGACACAGTTCTCATTCTATAAGTGTCAATTGCCTACTGTTTGTCATACATGGCTTGTACAATTTCCGTTCTTATCCACAAACCTGGTTTATCGTCATCCTCACAGTTCGCTTGTTCATCCTTAATCTCATTTGAACTTTTGCAAGCATCTACCAAATATTCGACATTACCATCATGGATTGCTTTATGATCGTCACTTCTATCTAGAAGAAGATTGGAACAAATGACTCGCTCTCGAAGTTCTTGAGACATAAATTCTAAACGAAAGTCAATATAAATAATTCGAAGCGAACACTAAATAATTTCATACACAGAAGACGAAAAAGCTATAGCAGCCATTTGTAACTTGTTCAAAAACTGTAGGTATACCTAGATACACTGCTTCTTTCATGGTAGAATCAAATTACATAATGATTTTGGAAAGAAGCAAAGATTATAGACGAGGAAGATTAGAGATTGACTTCATAGAAAACAGAAATCTATGACAAGTACTGAACTAACAAAGGGAAAACAAAGCAAACAAACAACAGACACACATATCAACGCGTTATGACACGTCTTGGCCGACCTGGCAGTAAAATTAGGGCGCATCAGGTCGTAAGTGCAACGAAATTTTGAATAGTTCATCCAAAAAAGTTGCATTTCGAAAAATGTTATAAGAAATGGCTCTTGAGAATTACTATGATAACGACGTACCATCAAATATCTGTTGTCATATTTCTGAATGCAAACACTTCTCTATTTAACGTTTGACTAACGCAGAAAAATATCACTTCTACCGAAAAGATCTGTTCGTTTCTAAGACAACAATTTTCGGCACGTAAGCAAATGTTTATTCGACGCGTGTTCGACTCTTTCATTTTATCGTTTAATATGTACATACTGTGACAAATTAACTAATACAAAATTGATTCACGTTAGGATCGATTGTGGAGCAACAAATGTACCCATCATGTATGCTGATGAAGTTCATTTACGCCATTGTATTTCATACAAATTTCAATAGTTAATGAAGGTAGAATATCTGATGAACGATGTAGAAGATGGTTCGAAAACGTTGGAACAAATGATACTGACCTTTCTGATGAACCACGCTCTTGTTGACCATCTTTGATCGACGACAATGTTACGACCATGTTGCAACAAGATACTTTTCTGACAACGTCGTAAATCGCAGAAAGGCATAATTCAGCTCAGCTAACCATTTCAAATCGGACCATATTCGGAAGATAGTGGATGCCACATAAATTAAGTTAAAAGAATTTGGATCGAGCTATCATATGCACATCTTGCTTGATCAGAACAAAATCAAGCCCTTTTCTGTATCGGATGATAAATGGGGATGAAAAAAGGATTACCTAAAAAAACCTCATAAGGAAAAGGATCCCGGAATTGTGAATATAAAAGCCTATTCCTTCCACCGCTATACCAAACTTGAATCTGAATAAGTGAATATCGTGTTTATGGTGGAACATTTGAGAACCAATAAAACACGAGCTTTTAAAATCGCACGAAAAGCTCAAAACACGAAGAAGTGTTGTAAGCAACTGGATAATTCGAAGACATAAGATCTAGAATAATGGGCCTGCTACGTTTAATAGGGAAAGACATCATTTTACATTAAAATAATGCAAGGAAGGCTACATGATGTTTTGAGGACTTTACAAAAAATTTTACTGCTAGACTGCGAAATCCTTTCGCATCCACCATAATTCCCGAACTTAGTACTCTCCGACTATCACTCGATTTGTTTTTATTAGAATTTTTCATGAGCGAAAAGTTAAGCAGTGAGGATGATATCAAACAAGCACTGGTTCAATTTTCGCATCAAAAGATGAAATATTTCAAGAAAATGAGGTACACAAGTAACCCTCACACTTGGAAGAAGTTATTCATAATAATGGCAATTATTCAATAGTGTTTATTGATGACAAAAAGATATTGAACTTTGTTTTAAGCAAAAAATGGACAGGACGTTCCAATAGGCTTTGTATAAACTTCAGCACATCCTCGTACCTTTGAAAGATGCTAAGCTCAATAGTGATGATTTCTATTACTTAACGGTAGATCACAACATGATATCATTGACTTAGAACAAACCGGCTATAGTTATTTAAAATCATTCTAGTTTATCCACGTATTTGCAAAGATCGGTTATCTCATAATGACAGTACAACAATTCTTAATTGATCTTCTTGATCTCTTTTGATCATGAGGTTAGGTTAGGATATCTATTCGATAAAGACTAACGTTCCAGCGGAACTGCTTTCCTGAACATTTTGTAAATATAAAAATTTGAAAAACTTCCATAAAACTTTCAAGAGAAATTTGTAGATCAAATATTCAGTTATTCGCGAATATAATACTTGTGGCCGCTTTTTGTGACTGATTCGACTTTTCCTCCATAATAACTATTGATGTAGGATTTACTGGTTCTTCAATATGCTGTTTGCCTTTGACACAATTATTTTCAAGAATCATCTCGTTCTCCTCAACATGTAATAGGAAATGGGTTGCATAGAGCGTTGATAAGAGAGGAAGCTGTGACAAGCTTACAGCTTCAATACCGTAGACGCGTGTTCAAGTCAGCATCTGAGCGAAACAAGCTTTCCAGCACACATGAGTAGGTAAATTGATAGCAGAATAATCTAGGAAGGTAACCAGCATCTACCAGTCATCTCAAGTCATTATATAGACCACTCTAATTCACATTCAACAATAGAATGAATTCAACAAATGGCTGGTACATCTCCCCAGAGATGCGGATTGCGCAAGTGCTTATTCTTATCATTTAGTACAAGACATCCGTATAACTATAAAAACTGAATGCACTATCGACGTGTTTTCTAAGTACAAACAGCATTACATAAGGTTATAATTAAATCATCATACTAAACTTCAAATCCACCTTCAGATTGTTATGACAGCCTGCTTTTCTTTTTACCTCCAATATATACGATGAGGTTCTTCAAGATTAAGATTTGAGGAAGAACCTTCTAAAAGAATTATTCTATTAAAATCATAATTCACAAAACTGAATTGTTAGAAAAGGCTATGGTAATATTTTCGTGACATAAGGTAACACGGAACAAATAATCTTCCTAAACTCTAATACCACCCAATAAATAAGACAGTTACTCTTCGACCTCTGAAGATCCCTATGAATGCGACAAACCTCACGTTGAATAATATTTGAGGGGAGAAAAATGATAATATTGTAAATCAAATCTAGATTTTACACAGCTTATAGTTAAGTAAACATATTGAGACTAATTGCTACGATTGGAAAGCCGAAATTGTGCTTAACAAGTTCAACCAGTTATAAATAAGCAAAAACTCAAGAACTCGTTTTTTGCTGGTCAAAATCAATAATAGAAATATTAAAAATATCACCTACGAATTTGTGCTTGTAGCTACCTACAACATAAGTGGACATACTTATGAAAAACGTGAACAAATTGTATCCATAACTAGAGCAATTAATACCAATAAGTAATAATAGCGTTAGTAAATAAGTAATAGAAACAATCGATAAGAATAATTAGGTCTCATTTGTCCGAAGAGTTTTGGAGTGAACTTAAAACTGAAAAAAAAACATAGATAATAGATAAATGACGACATTTAGTTGTTTGGCAGTCGATCGGTATCCACTTTATTGCCATTATCACAAGTGTAGTCGTTGACTGACTTCGAATAAAAACTACAATCTTCAGTCGAATATTTGTGAGGATGTAGATGAGTGGATTGACATGTGGACTAGTAGTTTCACTTCCTACTTCCTTAATGCATAAATAACTGACTCACTATTGCTCACTTTTCACTTAATTCCACAAGTTACAGCACCACAATGATATTCTCATTCAAACAGGCCAGTGAATGCCTGCGGTGAAGATCATGAGACGCCGGAGCAAAGCTACTTCAGGAATCTAGCAAATTAATGCTACACCAGCAATACTCTGTGGTGCCAATGTCGCTATGTACACAGAGAATCACCACCATAGACGACAGTTGCATGAAAAAGGAACAAATGGAGAATTGCTGGATCGCGAATTTCGCGTGAAGACGAGCCATCAAAGCATCCAAGTATTCCAGTAATTCTAATAATCAAGAACATATATCAACATAATATTAATAATCTTAAAAATATGTACCAACATATATACAATTGAATACATAACTAGACCCGTATCAGATATGAATCGATCAATTCCGAAACGATGCATGTTCGAAACTTCTTGCCTGTGGGAGAATTCAAGCATCGTCAACGTTGCTCTGCGTTTTTGCAGCGAATGACTCTCGTTCTCTGATTCTCGCTTAATGTCTGATTCATGTCATGTATGCCATTCTGCTTTTCACACACTATTTTCCTCAGTGCTTTGACATGTTTAGAATTCAATAGTTGTCAGCTGAGCCGTTATATATCAGTGCTTTCTGATCGGCTTTTTTCCAACTGATTTCGGCAGTAGTGTGGTCATTTTATTCATTATGATTAAGTCTTTGTTGTTTTTATTTCTAACAAAACTAATCGGATATGTTTGCAGTGTAGTTGGATACTAACAATTCATTATCCTTAGAAGTGGCAAAGGTCATGTTTTTGTGAGGATTTAACTTATGTTTACATAGTTTCCCGCTGTTATAATTATCATACGAATCCACCCTCATGGTCACTGACTTTTCTAGGCTAAGGATTTAGCATGACAAAAGCCAAAATAATGATAGACGTATTTGATTCTTATTGATGAAAATCCACGTAGATATTCCGTTTAGTACTCGATATCGATTTGTTTATAACAGATGGATTAGCGACACCAGGATTACAAATGAATTCAGTTTAGTGCTCACGTTCATGCTATCTCATAACACTCAATTCACCTGTGAGTTGTACTTATCTGACTTAAACATCTTCACACTTCCATCACACTTTTTCGTTAACTCCTCGTGACAACTATTCATCAACAGCATTTTCAATCTATCTATAGTAATACGAAGTAAACTATTGCACAGAGATTAGGAATTAACTTAGTCAGAGTTGAAACTACCTCAATTCATACTTTTTTTCATTTGTTTGCGTATCAGTTTGAGGAAATCGAGTGCAATATTTATGTTGCTTGGCATGGTTTTTGTCAATAATTTCATTTGGCAATTTTCGTCTATGAAATGTATCATGTTGTTCATCGGTTGTCGGGCGAATGTTTTTTTTCTGTGTAACATGAAGATTCTTACAAAACTGTACTACTGTAATGCCTCTTTTTTTCCCCCTCTGGATCAATAGGAGTAAAATCGATATTATGACGATGAATAATCATAGTGCCGCTGAACTAGACTGAATAAAAAATTAGCATTGTATTAGAGAATTATTTTACACTATGTGTTCCTGTAGAGACTTGAAATCAATACGATTCCTTTTTCTCGTTATCATAACGTTCGCATTTAAATTTTACTATATTAATTTCAGTGAAAAGCAATGCTCGCTGCCCTATAGCACAATACTAAACACCGTACAAAAAAAACAATTATACCAATGTTTGAACTAGGATAATGGGGACCTTGTTGTTCATTCGAGTGGATGGAAATTCGATGTATAATATTGTATGAATGGATGTGTTCATCTGTATATATGGATCAGATCTGATTGTAATGTAATCACGTCAAGTTCCAATAATCATCATAAAACCACCACACCATACAGAATTCTGAAATTGGCACATATGTGCTTTTAACTCAATATTCAAATAGGTTTCTCGTTGCTAGACTGTAACATTCACTATCGTAACGTATTAAAAAGTCATTGAAGGCTTATATTTCGTCCTAAAATTCGCGTGATGGATGCACCAGCAATCATCCGTTCGTTTCTTTCTCGCTCAACTGTCGTTCATAGTGTGGTGGTCTACTGCGTGCATAGTAACACTTGCACCACCGAGTTTTGCTGGTACATACCCTAGTTATTTAGATTCTTGAGATAGGCCCTACTTAGTCGTTGTCATGGTCTTTCCTACAGGCACTTACCAACTTTTGAATATCAGAGAATGTGCCCCTTTATGACTTTATTTCATCAAGACGATGGCGATTCTTGTTTACCGTGTCGAAATGGAAATCCTGGGAACACCTCACAGCCATTTTGAAGCAGTAAACTATCTGGGAGGGCGTATTCAGTTATCGATTACTGCGATATTACGTTTGGAAGTCAAAAAGGTATTTACGTGGATAACCTTTTCCTTCTACATGCTAGTTATACCCAGACTCTTTGGAGAACAAATACAAGGATTTATTGGCAATATATTGTTATCGATAGTGCTCAATCATCACTTCTAAGGATCTTACTAGACTGTATTACTAAGTCTATCAATGTATTACAATCTATCTTATCTTTAGTTTATAAATCTTTTTTTGGTTGTTTTCTAGTTATGCTTTTGCTAAACAATTCTTATACTTATATTATTTTTTTAGGTTTTTAATAGTTTATCTGTTATGAGATCAGGCTTATATTTACAATATGTATAATTTTAGTAAAGATGTGATCCGTAGAATCACTTATGTACTGTTATAATATTAGGAAAACGAAATAAACAACTCACTATAAATAAACATTGAGAGTTAAGCTGATGCATACTCATTTGTGTCGGTATAACTACAATGATCGATGAGCGAAGGCATATCGGAATGAGTCATAGTATTCTCCTGCACCCTTCTCATGCACTTTTCATTCTTTCATACAGCATTGGGTTTAGATTTTTGTTAATTTTATTTCATCTGAAATTTAAGTAAGCAATAAAGTTTGTGAGGCTATTTGTTCTCTAGCCTTTCTTTCATTTAAGCGAATTCTTTAACTATAGCTAAGTATTAAAACGAATATGTTTTTCGTACAAATCAATGTATTTTTAGTCAGCAACTCAGATAATGCTTTCTACTAGATTATTCTCTTTTTTCGCTGATTAAACATCTCATTTCTCACTTCTATTTCCTTGTCTACAACTAGGCTTAGAGGTTGTTCCATACGTGAAAGCTATCGAAAATAGGTCAGTCATATCTTCTCCTATATAGGGTCACGCCCATATAACTCGATCGTTTCCCATAAAAACAGAATTCTATGAAGAAACTAAATCAAATGATCAAAGATGAAGCCCTACTGATTTGATTTATTACGTGTTTGGAAAAAAAATATGGCTTGCATTGCGGACATGGAACGTATGTATTTCTACTTCTGGAATACATAAGTATGACTGCAAGAAATAAATAGTAATACGAACATGTGAACACAAAGTCTGCAAGGTATTTGCATACCAGCGTAAATGCGTTGTTTGTTTATTTTTTATTTTAATCCTTAAAATGATTATCAACATTTTTCAGTTAGACGAACGTGTCAATCATGTTTTTCCCAGCATTAGCCATTGATTAGAACTAATCAAACAATTAGTTCATTTTAGGGCAACCAGCATATTTTTTGATCGTTTAAGGCTGTATTATAATTAGTATCTGATTGACCAACTGTTTGAAATAAACACAGTTTAATCTAAAAGTGTTTTGCTTCCAGAACCATTAGTGATATTATCTTGATGCATATTTTATAAAAATCATACGGATTTTTCACCTCAATTCCTTCTATATCACAAGATGGTGACGGGTCAGAGTTCTGTTTAGCTTGATGTGGAAAGAGTGAAACTAGCTAACTGTCGTATATATCATGATTTCGTGGAAAAATTCTTTACATGAAATCGTTTTAACTTATTTACCTTATTACAGCCGTTTCTCTACTATCGCAGTGTTGATGTTTTAATCCTTAATCATGTCAACTTCTCAGGTGAATGATTTGTCGAATTGTTTACATCTTATTTCAGGCATTTGATTGCCTCAAAGTCAAAGTACCATTTAAACATTAACTCTACTCTCTTTGCAGGGCGATATCATGATGGTCGGCAATGTGAAAAATCTTGTTAATAGATTATCGAAAGATTTTTCGGCTAGCAAACCTCTATCTTTCCAGGAGCCACGGAGGAGTTAGTTTCTATTTAATTTGTCTAGAACGATTTGTTTGTTACAGTAATAGTATTTCTTTTCAGTTTCTAATCTAAAACCATCGCAGCCATTGCAGCAAGTAATAACAACATTTGCGTATACGGCTGCTCAGGAAGACGAACTTACTCTCGAACTGGGTGATTTAATTGAGGTAGTTTCTCAAGCTTTTAAGTGCATCTATTCCAACATTTGCATAATATTTTACGCCAAAGGTGTTAGAAGAAGTCGAAGATGGTTGGAGCCGCGGGCGTCAACTACGCACCAATATTATTGGCATGTTTCCTACAAACTTCGTGAAAAATCATGGTATTCTGCTTAAGATGTAGTTTTAATTTTATGTTCTCGTTCAGCGTTGTTTTAGTTCCGCCATCAAATATTGCAAGAGAAGAAGAGAAGGTAGTGATTAGACCTACGGCGAATCCAGATCAGCCAGAAGCAAACCGACGAACGCCTTCCGTTGTTGGAGGAATGAACATTATAGCAGGAAAAACTCAAGTCGAAACTAGAGACGAGCCGAAAACAAAAGGTTGGTTTTCAAAACTAACGATTAGTTGTAATAATAATATTCGGTTAGTCGTATCTTGCTCATTTTGCTATTTGGAAATCAGCATTGTAGAAATGGCAAGGGTAAAATTCGAATATGAACCTCAACACAGTGATGAACTGCGTCTTGGCGAGATCGGGCAATTAATTACCATTATTCGGAAAGATTGTGGGGATGCTGGATGGTTTGAAGGTGAAATCAATGGTCGACGTGGACTATTTCCAGATAATTTTGTTGAACTTGTGCAAGTAAGCCATTTTATGTAGAATTATTTCAGCAAGGTGGTATTAGTCACAGATTCTTATTTATGCTGGCAGTTGATGTTGAATGAGAGTAAATAATCTGTCATTATTTGCAACAAGTAGCATTTCTTGTATTTTTGTTGAATATGTATTTTTAGGTTCCTGTTAATACTCAGTCTGGGGTGATTTACCACCCATCTCCGCAGCATATAAAACTTGTAGCGAAACCTCCAATGGTAACTCCAATGGGAATAAATCCTCCTGCCGTTCCAGCAAAGCCACTCAAACAGAAATTTTCTGAAACTTCAACATGCATAAATGGATCTATCACACTGCCTTTGTCTTCGTCTGGTACAAATAGCTCAGCATCTCAAATTTCGGCTCAAATAAAGCATCAAAGCTCCTCTTTTGCGGCGGCTAGGGATCGTATTTCTAAGGTTAGCGATCATTATGAAATAAAAATATTTTTGATGCTTCTTTATTTGTATATTAAGATAACGTGTTTAAAATACTTTTTCTTAGGATCTAATTGTTGGTCAGCCGGGACAAATGTCATCGAAATTAACAAAATCTGTAATTGTCAGTTCTGGAAGTGATTCTAATACGTCTGCAAGGCCTGTCAGTAACATTGAAATAGAGGGTTTTGAAGAAACAACGAGTCCTCTAAGTCATGTAACCAAGACACGTGCTCGACCTCCAGGAAAGCGACCTGCTAGTTTATTACTTGTTAAGAAGAAAGAGGTTCATCCATTTTTTTGATAATAGTGCCGTGACTTCTGAATATACCAATATGCTTCAGTCTACCGACAATTTTCCTGTAACTCCCAGTAAATCAATATCCAATGATGTAGTAGAGAAGCACCCTTTCATTAGCGTTGCACCTATTCTTCCTTCACCGTCATCAACACATTCAACTATTCGAGAGGTATAGATTACGACATTGATTGCAATTTTTTCCATTTCAAAGTGTCAATCTAATAGGCTTGGTAATGAAAAGGCTATAACAAGAACCTAGTAGAAACTTAATATGACATTTAATTTTTTATAATTTATTCTCCGTGAAACAACTTTAGTTCAGGAGGTTTCTTCCTCAATCACTCCAGCAATGAAAGTTATGCCATTGCAATCGTTACCGGTTGAGGTAAAGACGGAAGATAAAAATGATTATAACGGTAAGTTGATTTGACTTCCTCTTTTCTGGTTCAATTCCTAGATCTTTTAGTCGTCAAACCACTTGAAACTACTCTAACACATCCGGGTACGCCATCACTCTCATCTGATGCTGATGGGCAATGGGTTTCTCGCAACGAATACAACGAACTGCTGATACGACTAGCGAGCATTGAAGCCAGAATTGATCAACTTGAGAGGCGGTGAGGACTGATCCATACGGATGTCTTCATTGCAATAATCTTTCCAAATATTTAATGATTGTTCACCTCGGTTTCTACCGCGAAGCGCTTATTTAAAAGATAAAAAGATGCTCTTTGTGTAGAAACCACGTACTAGGTCAATACATTTAATGTCTTGATTCTATCTTTCACGATGTTGTGAAGTTTTTGATTAGCCATAAAATGAGGTTCATTCTATTTGTTAATAACCAGTTATCTGATATTGCCTTCTATTTTCGAATGTAAAATTGCTTGATATACTTCTTGCTTTACTAGTATACTTATATATGATTACTGAGAACTTCTTAAACTGTTGTTTTGGAAAGCATAGAAAATTGCCTGTTGTTGCTTCTGTACAAAGTTTCTACACTTGTGAAAGATCCGAGTTGCGTGGTTTTGTTTTCACTGTAATTGTTTATAATTTCGTATTCTGTAGATTGACCTTGTAACAATGGTACAATGAATTCACGGTTTAAAGTTCTATCAAGAACTGCTATTTATTCATTGTCGAACTGGTATTTTTCTTAATTTTATTTCACTTGTTCTCCACTATGTGAAGGTCTGGTCCATAGTCGTCTCAGTGTTTTTCTGGTCGTCGTCACTCATAGTATTCATAAATTCAGATATGTGTGATGGTTAAGTTTACCTTTATGTGGCAAATATCCTTATTAAATTTTTGAAATGCTGATGAAGAACTTAGTGGGATTGTGATTAATTATTTCTTCAGTCTGTGCAAAGGGAACAGTCATTAGAAGAAGATTCGCCGTGCACAGTGGTTTATTGCTAAACAGCATTTTGGTTCACAATAAGACAATAACAATGTTGAAGTATAGATTAGAAGAGGACTATGAACATTCTTAAAACTGTGAAGTGAGAAATTGCAATATAGTTGCGTCATCAAGAGAATAAGTGTCGCTGATTCCATATTAAGATTAGTTAGAGAAGCTGAGAATAATCAAAGTTGTGAATTTCGTAGTATGAATAACAAACTGCGTTCTCGCTTGTACTCTAACTTCTGTTGGATTAGCTCTCAATAAGCTTGGAGCAATGTCATTATCATTATTTCCATTTTTCATTTTTGATTTTTCCAAATATGTGAGTGAATGAGGCATGTTCTTATTACTGCAGTAAGAGTAGCTATTTGCTGTATTTTTCATCGACTTTAACTAAGGTGGCACAATGCTATAGTCGAATAAGGTCAACGTAGTAGAAATTCATAAACTGTAGATATTTCGCATAATATAATACCTTATAATGCTATTATATGCTGTAAATTAGGAACAGTCATGAGTACAAGATTTCACCAACATTGAACTATAAAAGTATTCACTTCGTGGGAATGTTTCATGGAAATAAGCCATCTATGCTGTGTGGATAAGCAGTCTTACATTATTCTTATGTTTCATGTACGTTCTAGTGGAATCAATTCTTTGTTCTTTCCATACTTTGTTTCGCTACGTACAGGCACTGTAATGTGAATTGCTAGGATAAAACAACAAAAACCAGGCTAAGGATTACATCAATTTTGTGTTGATAAGATTCTGTTCCAATGTATTTATTCAATTTGTATTCCTATAAAGATAGCTGTTTCGTTATACCGTTTTTTCCTAATTAATACGTTTCTCATGTTGAAGGAATAATGCCGGTAAAAGTTTGCTTGGATGACACAGAGTTCCAAGCAGCTTTGGGCGAAGCCGGGGTCAAGCCTATTGTTGCTGATTTCTATGCGGAATGGTGTGTTACCACTTAGATTTTGTTTTTGAAGCTTTTGTAAAGCATGCGTTTTTTCAGGTGTGGACCTTGCAAGGTTGTTGCTCCAATTTTTGAAGAACTATCCAATAAGTACTTATCCATGGTTTTTATTAAAGTCGATGTTGAAAAATGTGAAGGTATAGATGCAAACTCTAAATTTTTCATATGATGAAACACTAACATATAGAACATTTTTAGAAAGTGCGGCGCAAAGTGGTGTCTCAGCAATGCCCACCTTTGTCATTTTCGTTAATGGGTTGGTTTTTTTTGCAAGGCATACCTTACTACTTTCGTCTTTTATTCTATCGTATCTCTTTTTTATTCTCTATTCGTATTCTAATATTTTTTTTCTAAAACTGTGGTTTTTGGCGAAGTTTCTGTATATTATTGAAAATTAGTGTATGTAAAATGGAAGCATCTCATTTGTTGTATAGAAGTTGAATAGAAAAATTTGAACTTAAATTGACTGCCCGTCGCTGTAACAGACCTTTCGTTGAGCAGTGGGACGTGTACTACATAGGTTAGAGGTGTTGTTGTAAGGTACAGAGTTTCTAGTTCGCTTTCATACCATTGTTATAAAGAGAGAATAAGCTTAGGCGTCCTGTGGCGGTATGCTCCTACGCATTCACGTTCAACGTGTGGTATCGTGGAGGTGGTTAGATTCGAGCCTGGTCTTTACTGAGGGTCTATACCCGACTTGAATAGTCAACTCCACTCATCACCAAATCAGTACTAGTTATCTTATCCAAATTCCTTTGGTACCATTTTACCAACTGCGGAGGGATGGAAGGTTTGGCAAGCCTGGCGGGGGCCGCGAAAGTGATTAAGTTTTGCATGTATTTGTGGCACCTCCACCATTGCGCCTCCTCCACTGCTTACGCCATAGCTTATCCTAATTAATTTTGAAGTACCTGGCTGAACAATTTGTTTTCAAGAAGCAAATCATAAGCGACTCAACGCTATCTTCACTCCATTAGCAGATGTACTATATTTTCAGTAAGGTCGAATGCATGACTGCTTTGAGTATGGTTTAATAAATTCGTTTCGGTGTACATTTCGCTTCTTATAATGCAGTCAACCTACAGAGAGAAAGTGGATTCATTTCGTGGTGCGAATCCTAATGCTTTGGAAACCATGATACAGAAATGGGCCGGATTACAGTCGACAGATGTGCCTGGTCAATCTGATATTACTTGCTTGATAGACAAAAAACAAATGGAATGCCTTAATGGAGACGATTCTACGCCACTGGAAGGCTTTTTAGAAGGTGTGTTGAATTGGAGATCGCTAGATATCAGATAGTGTGACTTAGTAAATTCAGGTGAAAATGTACTTAGATCTGATTGTGATGAACAGCTAATCATATCTCTGCCATTCACTCAACCAGTCAAGGTTCATTCTATTATGTTAAAGGTTAATTTTTATATACCATTTTCAACATAATTTTTTAATCTAAACAATTGTAATACTGAAGGGTATTAATGGTAAAACCCCGAAGTCGGTACGAATTTTTTCAAATCTACCTAAGACTTTGGATTTTGATGGGGCGAGTTCGGTCGAAGCTCTGCAAGTACTAGAATTCACTGAAAAAGCACAAAGTGGTCAGTGTTCAAATGCTGTTAAATATATTGTAAAAGTGTAGATGTCGTTTGTTTCCGCTTGCTAATGCTTTGTTACTGGAAGTTTCAGAACTAGAGCTTCAACAATTGAAATACGTAAAGTTCCAGAATGTCAATAATTTACAATTGTTCATCGAAAATAACCACGACGGCGGTGACGTTCGTAGTTTATCTGTTAAATTATATCAGCTCTTCCAAAACATGTGATAGTTTAGGTCACCGAAATCGAAAAGTTAAAGATATTTGGTACTCCGTTAAGTGGAATGAATATGAACGAATTTCGACGGGTATGATTTCGATTCACATTAAAATAATTTATCTGTTAACCTGATGTACATGTACCCAGGCTTATATCCCAAAACATTCAAGGCTTATTCTGAGCTTTATTTTCGTCAGCAGTTTCTTAATGATATGTTAGCTGTTTCCTACTGCTTCGTTTCTTACTACAATTATGCAGCAATGTCGTAAGGCTAACACTTAAACTTTCCATATCCTACTTTTTTTTGAAAAATTTAAGTGTAAATCTATGTTTGGTAAAAAAGTATTGGGCTATAATTTTTTCTTTCTGTCATAAATAGAAATAAGAACAGCTTGTTTTGCTTAGAGTTTCAAATGAAACATCTGTTTTCTATCAGATTGTATTTATTTATTCTATTTATTCCTTGTTACTCTAGGCAATTCTGTTTGCAACTATGATTAAATAGTTAATCATGGAAATACTATGCTCTGGTAATTATTTCGAAACTTTTGCCTAATGATTTGTAAAATATAGATAAATTGCAGGTAGCTGGCAAAAAAGGCGAAGTGGGTCATTGAGGATATGAATGGGAATTGCCATTATTATATTGACAATGAACATGAGATTTGTATGTATTTTTCTTGGATGTATTTGAAATTCAATGCGTATTTAGTAGTTACGAGTTGTTTAATTTTTGAACGTTTTTGGTTGTCGCTTATGTTAAAGTAAAGAATGCTTGGTTTGTGTTACATGCGACTGTATCTTTTGGTAGAATAAGTCCATCATTCCGCTCAAAATACCTTTTACAATTTGTGAAGCCGACTATAGTGTGGTCAGGCTGTTTGTTCTTGGAATATACTACGTATTATTATGCAAAAGTGAAAACTACATTTGAGAAAACAGCGAGAAAAAATGGATGTTGAACGATTGATGAATGATCTTACGGTTGACCAGCTGCATAACATACAAATGAATCTGCAGTTAGTAAAGCATTATATGAGTTACACATGTGAAGTGAATTGTTAATTCCAACACCAACTCATTCGTTTTCAAGGACTGAAATAGAAGGAAAAAAAGAAGAACTTCGTGAAATGGTTGGGCGCAGGTATCGCGATGTTCTTGAAGCATCTACTGAAGTACGTATTATGTTTTACCACCTGAGGACTGCAGCTGCTCTACATTGTATTGTTTCGTAGAAAAATGATATGCTTTAGGTAAGGCATGTAAGAAAATTAGCTGAAGATCTGGCAGAGGCGGTAGCGTGTGCGAGAGCTACTCAATCTGTTGTTGAAACGAGGTGTTTCATTCTTCCTAGAATAGCTGTTTTTGAAATTCATGAGTAGGACCAATTTCTACAGGCCACTATCGCGTGAGCAACAGACTTCAATACAGCGTTTCATTGCGTTGCACAAACTTTTATCAGTCATTGGTGGACCGGATGGAGATGCATTGAGTGATGCGTTCTCTTTTACCTTAGTTGAACTGCTTCACAAGCAGCTGGTTGCAGAATCACTACCACCATCAGTACGTTTCAATAAGTACAACATAGATGTTGAATATGTGTGAATTTGCTATGTAAGAGCACTTATAAAAGATTTGCACAACAAGTACAAATAAGACTATTCACTAGTAGATAGATTTCTGCATATCTCGAAACTATTTTATGTGTTTATTGCGAGACAAAACTCTACACAACAAATAATATTCTTATATTGCCCTTGTGTTCAAACATATAAGAGCTATATCATAGTTTTCTACTTACTTTTTAGAAAAGCGATGAGATTTCACCTATGGTGTCTTTAAGATTCAATCTGTTGTATCTGCTCTTACTGGGCGTATAATTCGAACCCGGCAGCAGCTGCTCCGCGATTTAGAAGATGAGATTGGCGAGTTGTCTGAACCAAATTGGGTTGCCAATCAAATGACAGCGTTAGGTTTGCTCCAGGGTGTTGATTACGAAAGGTTATTGGACTGCTATTTCAAAAGCAGAGAAGTGCGTGTATATTTAGTAAAAGTTCTTTCATGTTTCTGTTCGTTTTTAGTTTCGGTCATTCAATGATTTCTAATTTCCATCCTATATTTTACGATGTTTAGAATTATATTGCCAGTCTTGCCAAAGAGACTAGTTCCATTCTAAGTGTCATTGCTGAGTTGAAACAGACGCTTATAATTGTGGAACACTTATTTGTA
The DNA here is from genome assembly GCA_000816705.1 of Dictyocaulus viviparus. Lineage (NCBI taxonomy): Eukaryota > Metazoa > Nematoda > Chromadorea > Rhabditida > Metastrongylidae > Dictyocaulus > Dictyocaulus viviparus. The sequence goes on along the minus strand of KN716157.1, from coordinate 137,190 downwards.
CAAGGAGAACTCATACGAATAATCCACGCGACTGCCAGTTCAACGTATCGCCCTTGTACGATTTTATATCTTTATGAACAAACGGCTTTGCTATCAATTGTATTATCTAGCATTAATCGATTTGCTGATTGGTGATGAACCATTTACATTTGGTCGCGTAATGGTAAATGAAACAGAGAAAGTGACTAGACAATTTCGTGATTCCAAGGCGAGTCCACTTCTTACACAAAAAATAAACACGAAATGTGTGGAGTGGATTAACAGGTAGTTAATTGCATCTCCGTACATTCGTCTCATTATTTTATTTGTGTTTTTAAAATTTTCATTGTTATTCCACTTTTATTTTTGGTGTGTATGGTGATTTACTGGATAAGAATAAGTGGTAAGTTTAAATTCTATGTAAATTACTAAATACAGGGTATGTAACCTTGTACGTGACTTGGTGTTGTCAATTTGTGAGTTTCATGTCAAAGCGAACGATATGATTGAATTTGTTACTGCACTCAGTGGAGTCCTATGTAAGGTAAGCATGGCAGCATACAAAAATGTTGAGCTGTTAATATTTTTGCATTCTATAAGCATGAAAATTTGTTATTCAGGAATGGCCACGGATAAGTTCTTACAATGATGTCTACCAAAACTTATTTAACGACTTGTTATTTCAAAAATTTATGGTACGAAATTGTTAGCCAGTTTAATACATACAAAATTTAACCTTGCAAAAAAATCAGGTTTTATGTCGCCAAGTCCTCATGGCTTGGCGTTTTTGAACGCAGAATTCTTGGTACTATGAGTGTAGTGAGCATTTCTTGAGTTTTAATTTTATTTGAAGCATTACAGAAATCATCATATATGACAATTTTAGCAAAATATGTACAAGGGTCATTATTTAGAAAATTGGAAAGTAGCGTTTTTATTGTTGATTTATTAAGTGTTTTAAGAGTTTTAGTTTTTTTTTTGTTTTTGTTTCTTTTTTT
>KN716157.1:120267-136113 GCA_000816705.1 Dictyocaulus viviparus | reverse complement strand
GGTTACGTAGTTATTTAGTAAATTTAGTAAGTTAGTACGTTTTATTTGTTTGTATTTATTTAAGTTGTTTTAGTTAGTTTAGTTTTTTTGTTTTTAGTTTCTTTTTTTCAAAGAGTTTTGTTTTAAGAGCTGAGTTTAGAGCATAATTTCACGTGATCTACATGAATTGGAAAGCAGATTTGTTTCGCAGCTGAAATCAACAAACATCGCACCACCTCCTTTATTTGAAAAATCTTCTAACAAATTTGATTCTCTTATGGGAACCGGAATTTCTAATGCACTTCAACAGTACGCTGTATTTTGCTTTTCAAATTTCCATTTTTTGTGAGTTACGTCTTCTTTTTTTGGTGCATTTCAACCTTCTACGTTGAAGTGCAGAATGTTCGTCAGCTTTGTATACAGTATGAACAAGTAGGGATGGATGTTAAGCCAGGACATGTCAAGGAATTATTTGCTGCTGAGCTATTTGCAGTTTTCGAAAGGCTTGTGATAGTACTTAGTTTTTTGTGAAGATTTGTTATCAAACAATAATGTCAGCAATGTCAGATTATCAAAGGTACGACTCTCTGATGCAGAGGAGATGTCCCTGAGTGAGTTGTCGAGAGCTCGTATATGTCTAGCACTGCTGCACTGCAATTCGGCATCTTTCTGTCAAGCAATGAATAAAGACGGCAGCAGAATTGCTAGTGCAAGTCGTATATTGAATGCAGCGGCTGAGGATTCATTAAGGTATGCTTGAAATGTTCTATCATTTTGAAGCTGAAATCACAAATTGTGACTTATTCGTTGTTAGTTATATTCAATTCGTAACCATAATAACTAAAATTGAATTTCTGCTAGTGTTGCACAATTATTTGGCCATTTATTTGAAATGTAGGTAAAAAATCCATGAGGAAAAAACATGCTTCCTTAAAACGTTTAGTTTTCAAATTCTTTTTATTCTAGCTTACCTTGATATAACACTTAGTTGCTGTTAAAGTTTTTAGAAAGTACTTCAAATTTGTGTGATCTCTCTCAATTTTTTTGATGATAGGACATGGTTGCTGAAAATTATAGATTTTGTTAGTTTCATATTTTTTGTGGTGATAAGTCGCTATTATCACATTACCAGTGGTTCTATTATACTGTGTCATTAGGGTAGGAAACCAAGCTTGTTAAAACATACACATCATCTAGTTTATTAGAATCTGAAGAAGTGGTGAACTATTTAACATGAATGTATTCTTGATATATTAAAATATCTATGAAACAAAACCCGCTTTTCTAAATATCCCACAATTACGATTTGGGAAGGCAACATAACAATCACAATAGTACAGAATCACAATATGAACCTGCCTAAGAGGTATTAACAGATTATGTAAAATCAAGGCAAAGAAAAAGAACCGGAAACGTCAATCTGTAGGCGAACTAATAATAGTGTTTTTGAAAAAAATACTCTATGACCCATAAAACTACATAGAATTTCATAACGCTAAATATGGTAGGATATTTGCGGCATAGTACATCCGTTGAATTTCTCGCTACAGTCCTGTATAATCTGACTGCGCAACGTTTTGAGCACTGTAAAGCTCACGAATCGCTTTAAGCAGATTGTTGAATGGCTTCTCTATAAAAGTTCTACGGAAGTAGTATTCATACGCGAACGGTTCTGTTGGTAGTGGTTGCACCGATTCCATCAGCGTTTTCATGAATTGCCTAAACATAATGCTTGATTGGTGTCTACCACATAATAGTTCCTGCATCTACTACTCAGTTTGTTTATCAAGCCACAGTTTATTTCAAGTAAATAGTCGTGAGTATTACTTCTAAATGAGGCTAAAACACACTTGTCTCGTTCTTCTTCATCCATTTCACACCATACATCAGCTATAGTTTTCAGAGTATGATTTTCAAGCATTGCGTCAAGCTAAAATTTGCTTTTCTTAAAGTAGTAATATTTCAACAAAATAAAAATATTGTCGACCTCTTCTTTTTCTCCAAAACGTTTTATGAGTAAATCACGCATTACGATTGTGGAACCTTCTTTAACGTTGTTTTCCACAGCGTTGACTAGTGTTTCCGGCAAAAACTGAACTTTGACTGTATGTTTCTCTGTAGAATGGGAAAAATGCCGTAATAATTTTTACCTGTCGATCGGGTAATGCAACTGTCACAATTTCGTTTGTATTCCAGCATATCAGTACTAAACGCATTGAGAAACGGCGTTCTCGTCGGCTCCTGTGTTTAGCAGAAACATCTTCTGTGTGTAATGTCTCGAGAAGTTCTACTATATGACCCTTTCCTCCTATTGGAAAAGGCGATGATTGTAGTAAGCACCTGAGATAAAAGATGATATATTAATTGAAAATTCGGCTACGGTTCTAAACGTTGTTTTCATCCCTTGAAACGTTTTCTAACTGTTGTTGAAACGGATCTTTAGTTTTTCTCAAAAAGGATTGCTGTTATAGGTTAATCTAATGCTAAAGACATAAACACAATTTTATCTAGAGCAGAAGGCACATAGGCATTAATTTGGCTGATCTCCAAAGCGCCGCTCAATACACAAAACACTATACACACCAGCTCTGTATATGATCTCGAATAAATCCAATAGTATTATGAATAGTTTCTTCGACAAGTCGGAATTCTCCCAGAAGTCGATTGTATTCAGAAGCAGTATAACCAGCATGTTCACACCAAACAAGCATGAATATGAAGAACTAAAATATGATATTTGATATATGAGGTATACCATTAACGATTGCGATACGCAATTTGACTGACTTTGTTCATCGGCATTCGTGAAAAGAAGAGAAACGTGCCCTCATATACAGAAATTTTAGTGATAACACGACGTTCTCGCCGTTTTCTGCATGAACGACAACGCCACTAAACTTATGTGTATATACTGCATGCTTTTTAATCCTTCATCGAAAACTTACCACAAATCCGTTAGCGTGTTTTATTAAACTCATTAATTGCTCTTTTGGACAACTGTCAATCTTACATTCTCTTGTGTTCGGGATAATTCCATATCGAGCGAGAAATTGTATACTGAAATAAGAGTTTCATCAGGATGAGAAAGAATTTCATTGGCGCTAAGACGTAGATGTCGACAAACCCGCACCCTACTCGAGAATCACGAAATATCCTCTGAATTAAGTCAGCATCGAAGTCGATGTTGAGAATCTCATCTGGTTCAGCAACCGCGATTCCGTCAAGTATTGTAAACTTCCCTCGTTCTGGTCGACTTCTTGAAACAAATGCAGGATATGATGCAACAAAAAAAGCCCACATTAAGAAGGAACTATCTAATAAATATTATTTTGGGAAATGAACATAGTGATTCAAATCCTCTGGCGAAAGTTTACCCTTATGTTTTGTTGTGGTGTTCATAATAAGGTTCACACCGCTTTTACGTGTTGTTTTTTCTTTTCCTCTTTTGTAGAAAAAAATTTTCCTTATCTGCTTCAAATCAATATTTATTTATTACGTAGATGACAATGAGACAAGCTTAACTCAACTCATACACATAAATATTTGAAAAATTTGAATGGATTCAAATGTCAAAGTATTGTTAATGCTTTGCTGCGAGATATAAGCGGTTCATATAGATTAGAATCGAAAAAAAAAACCGGAAGATTTTGTGGAACACCGTTGATTATAATTAAATGTATATAATATTAAAAATTAGAATTTCTTACATGTTTTCATAGTTGTAAAGGTCCTCAGAACATTTGATTATTCGGATAAAATTCACTTAGAGCACATAATTATTACAAATGTATAAATAGAAACCTTCGATTTGTTATGATTTGCTTTGGCTCTCGTTTGATTTTCCTCGGTGGCGGTTCGCCGCCCGTCTGTTCTTCAATGTCTGCTGCTTCATCACTACCTGATTCTGCCTTAAAACTATTACGTTGATGAATTTAAAATACTAATGTGAACAATTTCTGTCAATACCTCATCAATGACTTCTTCTTCTTCTTTCACATCTCTCCTACTTGTAGTGAAGTTGGCGTTTGTTGTTTGAAACAACGATTCAAGAATGTCCATTGATCTTAGATAAACAGGTTAACAAATTATTTGCTTTGATATAAATAAAAATCTTGGAACACATATACAAGAGTCAGAGCAATCGTTTTGAGGTCATGGTCTCGTGTTGATCGGTTATTGATAAGGCGCACTGAGCGAGCAAAATGGATTCTTTGCTGATTTGATTCCCAAATAAGAATGATAGCAATTAAAGTTGGGGCATGGTCCTTTTAATGAACGAAATTTTTTCAACAGCATTTTCATAACGGGGGATATAAAAATGTATATCCAAACGATACTTGAACCTATTCTATATATTACTGCAGGTTTTAGGGAGAAATTTCAACAGAACTAAAAAGCCTTTTCATTATTATTCAAAGGTCCCTATAATCTTAAAATGTGATCTAGTTCCATTTTGTATAAATATGTTATCCATAATGAATTGTCGAGCCATGAATTCACTTAACTTTTCGTGAGCAACAATCCTACTTATCGCCAGAAAATTATCAATATTTTGATCATTTTACAGTGCGAAAATGTTGGTAGTACTACGAGGGAGAGAACGACGAAACAACGTACTTTTGATGAAGCTGACGCTAACTGTATAACAACTATAGTAAGGTAGTCGTTATGGTGACAGCCGACTGGTGCAACGGCGGCCAAAGCGGGGGCGAAATGGCTGATGTGGCGGCGCGCGCGGGCGGCCATTGGGCCTTGCGATTATCGATCGCGCGCGTCCATCGGACCATTGAAACTGGAATGTTTTGCGGCGATGCGACGTTATTTGCCCGCACGCGATGACTGCGCACCAGTGCACGTGTGCAGTCTGGCGCATGTGTCATTTCACGTAGTGCGAAACCAGTGGAGCGTATCTACTTTTTCAACCAAACTAAACATGAAATGAAAAGTGCTCCTATTTTTGTGATCGATTATCGGTGTGGGCATTAATTATTCAACATCTCCACCACAGATAATAGTTCAGCTGTAGTTATTTTTTTAACCTCTGAACGAAAACCTTCTGTTAATCAGTGTATTGTATGATTATAAAGCTGACACCATGAATCATAGAGTCGTTTGTGTCATTAAAGCATGAAATGTATGAAGCATTGCATTATCTAACTCTGTTTCTTGATGAATCTTGACTTGTATTTTATCGTTTCTTATTGCTTAACTAGTACTATGTACGGCGAGTACTATCTGAGCACCGGAAAACAATTCTTAATTGGTTAGATTACGTGACATTGGCTCGGGTTCCTCACCCTATGAGCTAAAGTCTTTTTTTTTCTGAAAAGTTGCACAATGAATATCATGTGTCTGAAAGCAATTTTCTTGGCATAAGATTACGTGACATTTCCTAGAATTTTTCGCTCACTAAGCTAAGATGTTTTTCTCAAGAGGTGCATATTGATCGATCCATTGTATCGAAAATCAATCAATGGAACACTTGATGGGAAATGTAATAAAATTAATTATAGCTGCATGAAAACAGAACTATATCAATACATGAAAATGGCTGAATAGTATAGTAATACATGAGCAGTACATGTCGAGAGTATCATTGAAAAATTGTCTCTGTTCCTAAAATAGCCAATGTTCACTAAAATTTCTAAATTTCGCAAAAACAGTTACGATATAGTCGATGTAATGTTTAGTAGATGTTATATAATGTAACATTTGTCATAGAAACGCTCACAATTTTTGTTGATACATTTTATATTTGTGATGATTTTGTCCGATTCTTTGTTTAGAGTTACGTTTTGTTTATTATAGTAATTTCGCATGCGAAGTTGCAAAGGAATGTCTTTCCCAGCAGGTGCTTCAACCGTACATGGATTCATTTGCACATCCTGCCAATGGACTGCAAATCGCGCTGGTTCGTTACGGTCTCTTCCCCGTTTTTTGTTTATTTTGAAACTTTATTTATTTCTTCAGGAGTGGGAGCGGTTAGAATTGGAGGAGATTGGTGCTATAGAAATTCCAGTTGTTCTGTCACCAGTGCTCCAAACAGCTCTCTTCACTCTATCATGTCGATATGGCGACGCATGTGTTGCACATCTGCTATCTCGGGGTGTTCGTAAACGACTTGCAGCTCAAGTACGTTTGTAATGAAATCTTCAATTAATACTAATATTTCTACTACAACTATCGCTAACCCTAATGTTAGGTGTTAGGGAAGTTTATGCTCTAGCAGTGTTCCTATAGTCGTATATTGAATGAAAACGCAACTTATATTAACCGTCGAATAGTTTTAAAAACGAGAAACTTTGTTTTATTCTCACTGCAAAATAATACCGAGTATTGGATGTTGTTCAAGCAGCATTTTTATTCTTTCTTACTGAGCTAGTTTATAGTTATAATGTCGCTTTGAAAGATTTAGCTGGAATTGCACATTTCTCCATGCTTAATAAACAATGAGCATTTGAACTACTAAAGTCCTTACGCAAATCGGTCCAGAGTTGTCCAATTTCCTTATTTTTATTGTGACTTTTCTGAACAAAAATTAGTTTGGGACACTACTACTTGTGTCGTTGACTTTCTTAAAACAGTCATAATGGTCTGAACAGAGGATTCTGATTAACTGCTGATTTCATGAGTTATTATTAGCAATGAAAATGACCATATTCTTCCCTATATGTTTCAGTAGAAATGCTGCTATGAGGTTAAATTCCTTAAAGTATCTTCTTCTGATATTTCTATTTATGATTTTTTTCGTCGGCTATGATAGCTTGTATTGGTATTATTTCGAAATCTCTACTAACCAGCCGATCGTAAGTCTTAGAAATCTTTACCGGAAATCAAAATCGTAACACAGAATTCCGTTTTATTGCACTAATCACTCACTGCTTGACGTAATTTAGTAGTGACGTATCATGTAGTTCTTATCCGTCATTTATTCCTGTACTTCTAAACCTTTGTCAAGATTTGCTTTACATTCCTATGAATGAGAGATATGTTTCCCTCAGGCGTAGTGAAAAAATGCACGTGTGGGTGCTGTAATAGATGTCACATAACATATTCATTGTCTCGCATATCTTTATAAATAGAAACGATTTAGATCGCTGAGCTTGTAGCTGCTATAGTACAAGAAATCATCAATACAGCAGATGCAGTACAGCGAACTTGGATTCAGCTGTTGTTTGATTGTCGAGTTCTGAATGTTATGTTTCCTGATGATAGGTTAGTTTTCTCATTTTATTGTCATTAAGTTTTACGTACTTATGAATCTAATTTCAACTTTTCACTTATACAAAAAGGATTATTTCCTTCTAAAAGTGTTCCTCCATCAACTTATTTTCTAGTAAAATAATAGAATTTTGAAATATCACGGTAGATCATGTTCTCTATTTGGTGGTTTATTTTTCCTAATTCTGGATATTTGTTGTTTTCGCTCTCTAATGAGGTTGTTGTTATAACCCCTTTTCCTTTTTATTTTACAAACCTTAACATAAAAACATTGCAGTAATTTAATAAAGTGGCATACTAAATGACCTGATTTCCATCTCAATATTCCATAATTATTTGTGACTGCTCAGTGCTTGAGAATTTCTCAGATTATATAGATTGTAGTATCACTCAGTTCCTCTAGTTTATGTGAACTCAATTAGGTAAGACTTACAGATTGCTATGTATTCTAATATGTGCTAAATAGAATATTTTTTGTTTACTTCAATTTCGATAGCCATGATATTTGTTAGCCTCAAATATGAAAACTCATTTGAAAATTTCAGGCTGATTAAGTTGATTCCGCAAATAGAGAGCAGAATTGATCCTTTTGATCTGAGCATACTTTCTAAGTATCTTGCTAGGAACGCACGACTGGCTGTCAGCAAATCTCTAGTGAGTTGTTAAAATCTATGTTCTTGATGGTTATCCTATAAGTTTTCAACAGCCCTTAGACCTACCCAGCCGGCCGGCCAGTCCTTCGGGTTCGGCTCGTTATATTGGAGCCACAGAAATCTGTGTAAGATTAAATGAGTAGCCTTGACTGGGAAAAGAATTGTAAACTCGAGTCAGTGTATCCCTCAAGCTAGCGTTCATTCACATATACAATGTCAAATTGAATACGAATGCATAGGCACATCCCGTAACAAGCAGTGATTGATCAACGCCAAAGCTTTTCTAATCTTTCTTTTACTATTGTTGTGCATTCAAATAGTTATTTAAAATTAAGGTAATGAAAGCATTACAAAGATGGTGTTCACATATTGTGTAATATCATTGCAAAATAAAAATACGACTAAGATAATTGTAAAATAGAAGTGTAAATTATTATTATATCTATTAAATGCGTTGAGACGTGTTCGAAAAGGCACAACAAGAATTTCTTCCGCCTACTGGGTAGAATATATCTGTCGATAAGTCAAAGTGTGTTGTTGCAATGTTGGTTTTTCAAACCAAACAATAAGCAAAGTTGTTTAGTATTGATTACCTCATGTAGTAAACAACTTTGAACTGAGAACTGTTTACAGTTCAGTAAACGGTTTAACTTTGTCGTTGAAAGAAACCGGGGATTAGTTTCAACGGTTTTGCAATCCAGACGTAACTACGTTAAGCTGGAGAAAGTACGATTCTTTCAGTCGTATTGTAGGACATTACAATACTTGTAAGTAAATAAGTAATATTGAATTGCTTCATAGTACGAACAATAATACAGCAATACATAATTATGAAACATCATGGTTAAATAATCTAATTTAATATTCTCTAATAACCTTGAAATAGTAAAGCGTTGTATCATTACTATAATAGAAATTATAGTGATGTTTTTCTCAACGTTATAAGAATAAATAAGCAATAAATGTGATAAGCGAGACTTGATGATAAACAAGACTTATACGCTATCGTATCCAATGAAAGACAGCTTCAAAATACAATTACAATTAATGCGTGTGTAAATACCTCTTCATAAGGAGCAACGAATGATTCATAGTGTAGGTGGAGTCAAAGAAGTCTTGTAGAGAGATTAGAGCATTGTACGAGAACATCACTAGTGCTTTCTCCTCTTGCAATCGATCAATGCTCCACGACATGAACCAAACAATGACGATACAGTGAGAGTAACAAAAAGTTATAATTTCCTGGAAAATGAGGAATTTTCCCCGTAAGGATTTAGATATTGTGAATTCGCTTCGAATTAACGTCAATTCTTTTCTTTTTTTCTTGGGTGTTTCCATAATCCAGTGATTTAATGTATATTTTGTTCTTTGCCATTTTTTTACTTATTGTGATTAGTATACGAGTGGTTTTTTGTAGTTGATGTACTCATGTTTTCTTGTCGACTTTACTCATAGCAAGGAGGACCAAGACTCTCAGCCCTCCTCACAGGTTTGTTCTATTATTGATTAGTTCAATGTGGCGAGTAATGATAGTCAGGTTCGGAACATAGGTGATTGACGTCGCTCCAAAGTCATATTATCCACCACGCATCCCGCTGATACCTCGATTGGGTCGTACCGTAAGTCTAACAAGCCTCATGCTATTAACTATTTTTCAAGCTGTAATTAGTCAACTTATTGCTTTAGGCTGCAGATAGCGCTGCAAGACGTGTTGAAAATGCAAAAATACCCCGTAACAAGCTATTGACTACTACTAATTTGAGTGGTATGTAGAGATTTTTTTGTGTTATGAAATAAGAATTGATATGTGATGTGACGTAATGTAATCGTAATTGTTAATAATTGAGATCATATTTAGATGACCCACCTTTATGTATTGTGCGGGCCCAGTAAATTTCTCATTAGTTACTTTTCGTTGTGATCATATTAGTGGTGTTTTTCGTACTTCGTGAGGGTAGTGAGACCCATATTATATTATGATTCTGTATTCACTATCAACTGCGAATACTGCCATTTAACTCTAATCACTAATATGCCCGCTCATTTTACGAGAGGCCGTCTAGCACGAAGCTTGCATCCTGTTATATTCCGTTCTACAACTGTTTGTTCATCTGTCTTTATCGCTAATCATTGTATGACCAGCCACTTGTTATGCTTCGGTATATGCGTATATTACTCTAGATTTTGAAGATAATCCTGAAAATACGGACGGCAAAGACCGAATAATTACAGTATATTTGCAGACTATGTTTAAGTAAACACTGGTTGAACACTTTCCCAGTAGTTTCATCGCATTATTTTTGGTTGTGTACTCGTCAAAAATGAGATGACGTCATCTGCAAATGACGTCGCGATTTTGTAGAATTTTGCCATCGGTACGAATGTCTGTTTTACCACTATCTTAATATCTTTGTTGTTCAGTGCATTCTGATAGTGAGCAGCGTTGATGAAGTTGCTTGATCTTTCCGAACTCTTTTTTTTTAGTTGGAATGATAAAAGTTTCGCCAATATTGTATATACTCGTAGTACAATTTTAGTAATAGTCGTCTAGTATATTCATGTAAAACGATTCTATCCCTTGATCGACAGACTTTTTCATACAGTTCTAGTTTGGACACTGTCAATTTCTTTTTCATGAGCGGTGAAGGTAGAAACAAAAGTTAGGCTCTCTATAGACTTCTGTAGCACACTTCACCATTTATACGTTTGTGATACATGTTCCAAAACGTTATCTTCTCGAGGTTGATCTCATCCAATTGCAGTAGATGCTTTTATTATTCGCAATATGATCGTCTCTATGAAGAAGCAGAACGTCAGAATCTTAGAAAAAGATAGAAGTAGAAGGTTTAACTGGAGTTCACTGGTTACTGATGAACGAGATCAAGATGATCGAGACGATTTAATTGCATTATCACATGACTTGTCAGCATTTTACATAGAATTGTTGACGAGAATTTTAAATCAAAAAAGTTGATCATCTTTCCATCATTTGACCAAAGAACAAATTGTTCGGATGATTTCACCCCTGTAGATCAAAGGAGTGTGAAAGAAACTGTAGCATTTGTTGAGAAGTATTTTTCCATTACGCAAGTCATAATCTAGAAACCTGGTTCGGAAACATTTCTATTTTTGCACAAAACGTTTACAAATTCTAGGAATGAAGACTACTCCATCACTCAGTTCATTTGTCGACAAAATTTCGTCAAGCTGGTTTGGAAGTAATTAGCGATTAAAGATCTAGCGAACGTGGTGTAAGAAAATATTCGTTCTAAATAATTGATTCTTTTTCGGTTTTCTTTAGTGAGTTTTTCGATGTATTTTTGTTAAAGCTATTTGATTTAAAAAATGTATTTGTTGCTTTTGTACTTTCAAATTGTGATATATAAATTGTTGTATATATAAATGAGGACAGATCTATCTTTGTCATATGATTTGCTTTGACAGTGATACTCTTAAGCTTGCGTTATACTTCAGATCTGTTAGATGAAGAGTATTTTTATGACCACAAAATAATGTGTGCTCTTGGCACTAAACCGTGAGTTGGATTCATGAATTTATTCAAATGATTGTAATTAATGTTTGTAAATTCATTTAATGAAACAGGAATGTACAAATAGTGAGCGTGAACTATTGATCTTTGTTTTTTATCAATATGTCGCAGTGAAATGATAAAGGGTTCCCACACTATAACGTGTATGATACAAATCTGTCTTCAATGAAACCAACCTTTCCATCGGTACGAACTTAGTAATTTAGAAAATGTCATGAAAATTCACATAAAGAAGCACTGAAGTGAGATAGATCAAGTTGGTGTGCTGCTTTAACTCAGCTTCGAGATATCATCACATGTACGTTGTATATCCCATTGAGATTTGGCTATGCCAAGGTATATCGTACTTATCAACTTGAACGACGTAAGTGGTAATGAAATTGAAAAGGAAAGGAATCGTCACACATCTACTCAAGTTGAACGCTGAACGGATAGACATGGTGATGACGATGGGACGTTAACGAGAGTTGAACGATTCGCAGAGGACACATGAACGATAGCGTTCATATAAAGCAACAACAAGCTGCAAGCTACTAATCAGAAAGAAAAAATTGTGGATGTAACTTTTGTTTAAAGAACACGATGTGGAATATTAATGAATTTTATGCGAAAATCAGGAATTCTGATTGTCGTTGCTGTTCAAATTTCTTGGCGTTCTTCAGTTATTTTTGTTATGAGGTAAATAATGTGACCGAGTTTCACATTGGTAGATCATGTTGTTTAGGAAAAATAAAAGATGAGAAGATTCAACTGCCTCCACGACATACCGTTGAAGACGATAACGTAGGTGGATCCTGTGGCAAAGATCGATCAACTTTAAAGTTTATCTTATGTGTTTTTTTTTCTTTTCATTGGTGAGTCAATAGAAGGTTGCATGTTAAAGTCATTAGAAGAATTTGTGCTCTTCACAACTCTTCAGACGTAACTATTACTACTATTTTTCTTTGTAACTAATTGAAGACTCAAATCTATTTTTCATATTTGAATTCGTAGAGTCAAAATGAGGCTGGCTTTCAAAAAAAACACCTTTTTATTTCGAATTACAATAAGTGAACCATTGATTCAAGTCGTTGATCTACCGAAAATATTCAAATAAGATTTATTGAGAACGAGATAAGCAATGAAGTTTTGCGTAACAAGAGATTACAACTATTTCTAAAACAATCTAATAGTCTTTAAAATGGTTGTATTCAAATGATTTCATATAATAAACTATATTTCATTCGTATAATCGCTTTTCCTAGAGACAAACATTTTCAGTTTACGAATGTTGTACAACAATTGTATGAGAATAGGAACAAGAGGGAGAAGAGGGAGGAATGTAAGTACCAATTTGCCGGCTAATGAATACGTCTTTGAGTTTCGCGCTAACTTTTTAACGACTAAAATTTCATTCTTATTTCAAGATGACATGAGCTAGAGAGCGTTTTTGTTTCTCTTTGTTATAGAGAAAAACGATGGATAGGTAGATCAGCAGAGGTTGAGAGGACATTTGAGGCGATCTGTTTCAAGGGCGACAGAAAATAGGCAAAATGCGATATAGGATACAATCATGATCACACCGAATACTTTGTTCATTCTCCAACGTGATATGAACGTGGAGAAGACGAGTACGACCAACATCACAAACAACATTCCAACCGAGCACAACAAACCTTTGCTGAAAAATGAATATGTTAGAAAAAAAAACGACGGACGCGAATAATGCTAGAAGAGGGAGATATTTAACTTTTTGCAACAATTCATCCCTTGGAGGGAATTTTTGTATAAAGAGGACCATTGAGGAAATTTAAAGTCCAATTACAATAAATAGAAGACGATCTTTCTCACCGCGATCTCAAGAAGTTTACTGTAATATCGATATGTTTCTCAGTTGTATTTTCTTACCAGTACAATTCTATTGCAAATAAACAAATATATGAATATGTAAATTTACTTCAAGATGCCAAAAGTAATATGCAATATGTGTTCAGTACGTCACGTTAATGTGACGACAATTACGGAAGCTATTATGAAGTGTATAGAAAAAGCTCTTAATGAATATCAAATCTTTCCTATTCATTTTTACATTTATTATCAAATATCAGTCAGTTTTGAGAGCTCAATGGAATATTGGTGGAGTTGTCACAATGACACACAGAGCCGAATCAGTTCGCGACCACCCCCAGGTCTACCAAACCCGCCATCCCTCCACGGTCGTCAAATTGGTGGTGCCAGACAAATCTGGATAAGATAAACAGCATTGATTTATCATGACCTATCGGACTAACATTCAACCACGTCCGCAACATCATGTTGAACACCAATGCCCAGGCACATACCACCACAATAAGGGTTGATCTACACCAAAGCTTATCTCAACTTTTTTATTGAGTTTTATTTGATTGTTTCCTTAATTTCGACATCCATATATCGACACTTCTAAGAAAGAAACGCGTGATTTTATTTGGACTTGCTTGATCATTGATTTTTGCTACCAGCGGCCCAAAAGTACAATTATTCAAACGAAAAAGCGCAAGGAGCAGAGGAATTCGCAAAAGGATATTAGCTTTTAGAAATTCCTATTAGCTTCTGGGATTTGTATAAAAGGAAAACTAACTGAGGAACTGTAAATTTAGCCTCCTCACTATATAAGCATGTAAGGTAAGCGCCTCCTGTATACTATCCACCCATAAGCTTCAGCACAATCTAGTTTCACCTTTTTGTCTCGGTAGTCCTTTTTGTCTCATCATGGAATAACTCATACAATGGTTAATAATGATATCAATTTCTTAATTCATAGTATACTACTATTGTTAGTCTTGATAAATTATTTTCTTACCTTTAATATTTGACTAATAAGTTTTACCTCATTGCATAATCACGCAATTCCTCATGATAATTCCACCGCATCTATTTTTAATAAGTTACTACGAGAATGATCATTTCCTGGTCCACTGGCATGTACCCGTTAACAGGTCGATGTTGATAAGCTGTTCACTTAGAAATAATAAGTGAAGCATTGAGTAATAGCAGATGGAGGCTCAAAGTAGTGCAATAGATATCCTAACAGATCGGGCATCCATAGATGCGGGTTCAAATCTCACTTGAGGTTTTGAGTTTTGTGATAAACTCAGCATCATTAATTATATAGAAAGTGTAATTTTTTATTGTAACACAATGCTTAATAATATGAATACGTTTCAAGTAATGTATAAGTCAATTGTTTAAACGTGTTCAATACACTGATAGATCATAATAATTCACCAACCTGCCCACTGATATGAATTGTGCAGGATTTCCAGGATTACGAACAAGTTCAACGACAAAGTACACTAACCAAGGAACTGGCAATCTGAAAAATTTAGAAAATCATCATCGATTAGAACGTATTGCTAATTTTAGTTACTGAAAAAAAAATAAAGCTATCACTTCGGTGTAATCTAAATGACATTTGAACTATCCGTGAAGATCAATATGTAGAAGAAAAACTCCATGTACAATGAATGACGTTACTATATTAGCCCATAAGGAGGGAAAAGCTCCACTCACCCCACGCACACATCAAAAATGTTGCTTCCGATTGAACTGGATACTGCCATATCGCCAAGACCTTTTCGAGCTACAATCACACTGAAAGCAATGAATTTATTACGAAACGTTTTTTTTTAGGCTTGAAGAAGACGAATGTCTTCAATGTCAACTATTTTAAACGTGTTGCTTGGCTTCAACGTCAACAACAAGGCTTACAGGTTGAAAGTATGGCCGGTTACCATTTGTAAATAATCTAAAAAGACGTTCTCACCTCGTGATGAGGTCAGGAATGCTGGTGCCAGCTGCCAGAATCGTCAACCCAATTACCTGAAAGCGCAACGAAAAAGCCATAGGAAATGTAGGCTTTGTGAAATAATAATTACATAATACTTCTTAGAGATTCAACACATCATGAAAATGAGGGTATTCTACCAAATACGAGTTACGATAAAAATAATGAATGAAGGTGCAACTTAAAAACCCTATGGCACTATCGCCGATTTTCTTAGAGCTGAAGGCCATAAACTACATGTGCTTCTCGTAACTCATATGACATCATACTTTTAAAAAGATATTTTGAGCTATGTTGCAGTAAATATGTTGTAATCATGTCTAATTCCATATATTTACAGTTTAGTAGGATTAATGAAAAAAAAAACAACTGCATAGTTTTGCAAAACTCGTGGAACTTCATCAATTTACCAGTGGTTATCAGAGAGTCCATGGTAATACACTCACACTCATGGTCACCTTTTTCGGAGGAAAATCTGTTAGACTGTTAAGGAATACTGGAGCTGCACATTCAAACCGTAATAATGAGGTTATAGCGCTAATGCTTTTGTCACTCACTTCTGTTGGAATGACGAGCGTCTCTCCAATCGTATTTGCCCACCACACCATCAAATATGAGAAGAACGCAATCCATAGAAC
>KN716157.1:108989-120167 GCA_000816705.1 Dictyocaulus viviparus | reverse complement strand
ACTCATATGACATCATACGTTTAAAAAGATTTTTTGAGCTATGTTGCAGTAAATATGTTGTAATCATGTCTAATTCCATATATTTACAGTTTAGTAGGATTAATGAAAAAAAAACAACTGCATAGTTTTGCAAAACTCGTGGAACTTCATCAATTTACCAGTGGTTATCAGAGAGTCCATGGTAATACACTCACACTCATGGTCACCTTTTTCGGAGGAAAATCTGTTAGACTGTTAAGGAATACTGGAGCTGCACATTCAAACCGTAATAATGAGGTTATAGCGCTAATGCTTTTGTCACTCACTTCTGTTGGAATGACGAGCGTCTCTCCAATCGTATTTGCCCACCACACCATCAAATATGAGAAGAACGCAATCCATAGAACTGAGTTCACAAATGTTATCGGATACCATTTGCGACTCGACTGAAATTAAAAAGACTTTCGTTTGAGGGACAGCGAAATCCAATAAGTTACGCTGCAGACGTCTGAGGTTTTTCCTCATATATGATAGAAATTTGTCGTTGAAGCACTTTGATTTCTTCTAGAAATTAGTGTTATATGTGAATGATAGCTGACATACCGGCCTTCTCACATCAGGAACAGTTACCCACATTGGAATGAGTATTGGTGCAAGACATACGTAGGTGACCTGCTTGATGAACTTATCCGGCCATTCCATGTTCAATGGTTGATCTTCTTCTTCTTCCAGTAACGATTTCTGCAATAAGCTATTCTCCTTAAATATACGAATACATTAAATTTTGCTAAAGCTGAAAATAAGCAGCTGAAACTCTCAAATTTGAGGCTAGAAGAGGTCATTTCATGGTCGATGTGATTACAACTATTCAAGTCATTTGCAAAAGAGATTCGAGTTGAAAATAATGAAAGCTTTTGCCTGGTACGATACCTAATTTTATTTATTGTATTTTCATAATAATTCTAATGTACCAGCCGTTTTTTTTTGGTCAGCAACATTTTCAACCTTAGGGAAGCTTATTATTTTAGTACCGTGATAAAAATTGACATAGGTAGTATGGATCTATAAAAGCTGAGATAAGCTTTGACTCTGATTGCTCGCTATGGAATGCGCCTATTCATTAGTCTTCAATGTGAGGTCGTGATTGAAATCTATATTGTTCTATGTATGATTTTACATCAATGAATTGAGGTAGATTTGAATACAAAATGTGACCGAGCTTTTGGATGAAAAGTGCATGCATGACCTTGGGCGATATACCAGTATACATTCACGTTATTCACTCCACAGCGCTTGGCAGTGAAATTGATTCAAGAAATGTTTGTAAAGCTATTAAACAACAAAAAGAATTTAAGTCACAAGCGTTCTAGCCTCATACTCTAAGCTATTTGTTTTAAGAAATTATCGAAATTTCTATATAAAAAATCACAGTAAAAGAAGTGAAGAACTCACGATCTCTTCAATTTGCGATGATCGTCGTTCAGGTCGAATCGCTAAAGTGAGTTCGACCTTCTGAAAATGCAGTAGATCAAAAACTTTTAACACACCATTATAAAACGACAGTAGGACAAAATAGAATCACTTCATAAGAACAAATAATTCAGCAAAAATCGGTAACTTTTAGTAAATTTATCAAATTCGTAGTAGCAGTACGTGTTCTGTTTATGATAACATTTGAACCGCTAATTTTCAATTCTGACAAAATATTTGTCTTTTACAAAATTTTTAAAGGATTCTCTGATCGATATTGAAGTAAATGACAAGCGAAAATATCAGACCGGTGGTGGTTGTTGTTGTATGCACGATGTTGACCTGTGTGTTGAACTCTCGTCCTCACTGCCTCCTAAAAATCATTTTTATAAGATTTATTCGTACATTTAGGTAAGATGTGCCTCACCTTCTGGAACCTGATCGAGTGTTTGATGCATTAACTGCATTATTCCTGTACGAAACATCGTTCCTGAGTGTAAAATCGGAATCGATTGACGGCGATTTATTGACGATCTTCTGAAATGGCTCATGAATTCACACGATGCCGTAACTTGAACGAAACCAGAATTCTTTTGGTGCTTTCAGAACGTAGTCAACACTATGAATTATCAGTTGCTCGTATTTTGATTCTATGCTGAAGTGATCATCTACAACTGAATAGCGATCATTTACATTCAAAGAGTTCTTTCATACAATTCGAATCAGAAATGTTTGTAGAGGGAAAAGCTTATTGTAGGTAACGAATCGCGTAA
Organism: Dictyocaulus viviparus; assembly: GCA_000816705.1. Lineage (NCBI taxonomy): Eukaryota > Metazoa > Nematoda > Chromadorea > Rhabditida > Metastrongylidae > Dictyocaulus > Dictyocaulus viviparus. The sequence continues at coordinate 117,945 of KN716157.1, read as the reverse complement.
GAGAAGAGAAGAGGAGAGAAGAAAATTCTTCACCGATATGTTAACGACATGCTTCGTTCTCTATTCATCATCACTTCTTCAATATTCTTGTGTTCAACGCTTGTATTCTGAAATTAGGAACGGACTGATTATGTTACGTTACGAAATTTTCCTCATAATTTATCAAGACAATTCCTCTCTTTGAAACTTGTCAATGGATGAGATGAAAATGAACTTGTTGAAAACTTGTCACAAAAATAAAATTGTTTAATATTTCTATAAATTTTCGTACACCGTTGCTGTTCAGTCTAGCTGCTATCGGTGTGTTAAGTATGGTTTGTTCAGACCCGTCTTCATCATGCTTCGTGCTGAGCAATGACGTCTTCACCCAATTTTCCAGAAATACATTAAATTTCATTATTGTGCAATATAGCAAATATACGACGAACAGTAGAAGAGCTTCTAGTCGTGTAATCTGCAACAACGTTCACATGAAACAGATCACAACAAAACGACAAGCATTAGATGTTCTAAGTTAAGAAAGTAATGAAAGAGGCCTGAAAGTAAAGACCTGAAAGTAAGACAATCAGTAGTACTCTAGATACGTCAACATCAGAATTGATTACTTTTAAGCTGTAAAACAAGCTTGATAAAAAAGATTATATCCAACCTTTTCATCCATGAAGAACAACACCAACATCAATAACGCAATGATGTAAATTGATACATCTCTAAAATATCCAAAGCAGTTAGATTTTTTGATCTCATAGACCATATGGAGTGTTCTTCACCTGAACAGTGGCCACCATGTCAATTGTAGCACGGATTTCGAGAACAACGTACAACAGGCCAACACACAGAGGATGTTGAACGTGGCACTTCCTAAACTTGAGTTCATTGCATACTGTAGCGACTTGTTCTTTCTTGGAATTACAACACTAAGAAAGAACAAGCTTTTTCCTCAAAATTGTTCTATGTGTAGTGATTCTTGTTACTTCCTCTCTATTCATCAATAATGAACCACCACTCAACATAATGATAATAACTCATCATTTATCATTCATAAGAGTGTGACAGAGATGAAGGTGTAATGGCATTCTAGCATTACATTCAACTTATTGTTGGATTGTACGAGGTTGTTGTTCGCTTGTTCGACTCGGGAAATGCACTTTTTTCTCGTATTCTTTTTCAAGTAATACATATATCGACATACCGTAATAATTAGTCTACCGTATCAAAACCAATACACGCATCACATGGACTACGGTATTCAAAGTTATTCAGCACTATTTTTCTCAGTGTTTTTGAGCGATTTATTCGAGGACGTTCAACAGAATATTTGCAAGAACTCGCTTTGCAATTAATGCTAACTCGTAACTTTACATTTATAAACAAATGAAATTTGTGGAAAAAATATTGTTTGGCTAGAAAAAAGTTATTTCAATCAATATTAAATGTATTGTTAATAAGAATACCATATTACAGCATGTGAGAGACATGAGGTTTTTGACGAAACTCACCGACGATGGTACCGATTCCAACATTGTTCTGTGCAATGAAGACACCAATAACAGATGTGAAGAATTCAGGAGCAGATCCTAAACAGAATTCTAGTATGGAATCGATAAACTGATACAAACAAATCAGATAAAAAATGAAATCACGTGATGTGGCCGCTATCATGCTCAGTATTGAGACTTTTTGATATAATTTATTAATATTATGTATGAATGTGGGAGCGCAATGACGCAGTGATGGAGGTGCCACAATGACACGCAGGATTGAATAAGTTCTCGATAATCTCCCAGGCCTGCTATGCCTCTGGAGTCGATAAACTACCACGAGAAAAATTTTGATAAGATAACTAGCACTTATTTGGTAAAAAGTGGTCAACTCAAGTCATTGCACTCAACCACCTCCTCGATATCACGTTGAACACGAATACGCTGGCGCATTCCGCCACAAGGGATTGATCAACGCCAAAGATTATCTTATCTGGTTTATGTATACATGTGAAGTATAAGCGCAATAGAACTAAGTATGCTTCATTGTTTTCAATTTGTCAACCTGGAAGTGAGTTTTAACAGAGTCTTTGGAAAAAAAGGTTGTACAACTCAATCCTCATATGTACTTCAGCAGTGTTAAGCTTATCACCAAATATTTGAGATAAGTTAAGCCATTTGTGCCTTAAGAGTCGATAAATTTGCAGTAGAATTCATATGAGTGGTCTTGAAAAAAGAAGCTAATATGAGGAACGATATGGTATTGCTATCCGATGCATGCAAACTAACTCATTTTCAACCTCAACGATATACGGTAATAGTATAATGGTAACAGAAGCCGAATGGAATAAGTAGCATTTAAAAATCATTGATGTGATATAAACACACCATTACATTAATGAGATGATTTTGAAAAAACCTCTTCAAAAACATAAAGTTGGAAAAAAAAGCTGTTTCGGTAAGAAAAAAAAACAGTGAACACTATTTGAAATAATAATATTTTTATCAAGAATAGTTTTTTCAGCAAATTTTGGGTTTCAGCACATGTGTGATTGTACCTCAGTTGGAGAACTCATAAGCTTTCAAAAAAGCAGCGATACTTTGAATACATAAATAAAATGAATAGTGATGGATAAAATGCTATAATTAGTAATGAGGTAGATGAATTACGTAGCTGTCATCATTAACGTGTTACTCTAACGCTTAAGTTACTTGAGGATGAGATGTTCCTCACTCAAGGAGTTACATTACAGCTCAAGATCCTCATATGTACTTCATCATTGTTAAGCTAATGTTTTTAACTTAAAGGATTATTTAAATGTGTCATTAAATGGCTTTTTATATAGAAAAAAAAATATATATAAAAGTAAGCTCAAATGTGAACTCGGAAAAAATACTACTAGGATTACTGTACCTCCAGCTGCCATGAATGTTGCGCCGGCAACATCATCTGAAATCGACAGTTTCTCAGTAAGAACGGCTAACGATGGCACGAAAAATTCGTCACAAACGATCGCCAACGATACGAACATGTAGATGAGTCCGCATACGTGCAACAAAACTGCAATGCAACAACAACAACAACATTAAGTTTGAAGTTTTCAAAACATTGAAATTGATAACTCAGCTAACCTCAACTTTATGCGCATTTAACTTTTTTTTGTCATATTGATATTGAGGAATCAAAAACGCGAATACCGTAAGAATCTCACATCATTTATTAGCACTCCATAAAGTGTTGCTGTTGAGTTTTTTTCGACTTTTTCAGTTTGCATTTTTTAGAGATCATGAAAAAATATCTATCATAATTTCAAAAGCGTTTGTGATTTTTTAAGAAGTAGGTGAAAACAATTGAAAAAAAAATGTTGGAACTTTAAAGGGAAAAACCCCAACAAAAAACAATTGACAGTTCTGGATTGGTATGAAGATTGAGTCATGCTGAAGGTTATATTGAATAGTGACCAATAAACTTTATCCTTATTGCCTACATCCTCAGATTCCCGGTGTGGTGTGCCATGGATTGCACCACCCTCGCTTTGAAGAAACCCAAATTTATTATTAATATTTATAAATATTGATCGACTTAATGGTATTTATGATGATGTTCTGGTGGGATCACTTTGGTAGTTTCTTGATTCCGCGTTAAATTGCTACATTCGCTTCAAATTCGTTACCTTTTTCACTCCTTCTTAAAAGTTATTCCTCAATAGTATTTATCTCTGTAAGAGTTCAGTGAGTTTTTTGAGGAAGTATCTGTATTATCTATCAATGCGCATTGATACAAAACAAAAGAGTGATAAGAAGTCAACTTGGAAGTTTTAGGTAAAGTCGTTAGTGATTTATAAAGAAAGGATTTAGTAGTGCAATCGGTAGTACACCTGGTCAGACATCTGTAGGTACGGTTTCGAATTCTGCCTGAGGTTCCAAGTTTTGCAAATGTCATATCACTAGAAGACATTAGAACAACAAAAACATGACAATAATGTTTTTTCATAGTACTTTTATCTATTTTCCATTAACTATGATGACTCGTAGTGATCTTCTTGGATTGGTGATCCCGAAAAATGTTGAGTTAATCGCAAAACCTCGGGCTTCAGACTGGACTCGTGCTCACGTCTTCAGAGGTCCGGTCTGTTGTACTACCGATTGCACTGCCACGACCCATGATCTGCGATCGCTAATGCTTCGTTTGCACTTTAGAAATCTGAGTGGGCATCATATTAGCACTCGCTCCTTATGGAGTTCATCTAGTGGATGGAAAATGATCAATTTAAATGGACTATAAGGAAATTTTTTTTCATTGCTAGGTTTCTATCTTTTAATCACAACTTTTGAGGGATTTTGGAGGATGTTCATCTTCTGAAGAAAGAAAAAAATGACGTGTTCTGTTATTCACGTGACGCACAAAATGGCACAAGGAAAATTTGAAAAAGCTTCAAGTTTTAAGGAAAGTCTAAAAAATTTCTCTATAAATGTTATCGAAATGTATGATGACGTTTGTTCAAAGAAGAATCCATTGGAATATTCAAAACCGTAAGATTTTCGACTAACAGTTTGATCTTCCAGAACGAGAAAAAAACCGATTTCTTATTACCGTAATCTCATTAAGTGAATCTATTAGGAATTTCGATCAATACTGCAGGAAAATGTCGAATTTGTATGGATTATAACAATTAATGTTCATTATAGAATAATTGTGAGGATGAGTTAGGTGAGACTCAACTGACCTGCTCCACGTTGACGTGTCTGCAACGAAAAAGCATCGGCTGGAAATTGTCCATCATCCGAGATTTCATTATAGCGACTTTCGTTGCTGGAAATTTTCTCATAATTATTTCAGGAAAGTGCTTTCGTGTAATTATGGAGTTCTTTGAGAAAAAAAAAGCTATTATATTTCGAAATTTTCGGATAATCATATGATGACGTCATTTTGACTATCGTATGAATGAGGTGGAATTCAAAAAAAAAGGTGTGAATTTATATTTCGTATATCTAAATAATTCAAATGTAAAAATAGCTTTATTACTCACTCAAAGAAATGAAATGAAAAAAAAAAGCGCGATTGCTTATTGATTTTGAGGTCGAAATTTTGTAACTCATGTTGGAGTTACTATTATTAACGATAGCACTAGATAGACGATTAAAATTTATTCATTAATATCTGCTAGATTTGTTTTTATTTGAATTCGCCTAAAGATTGACCTTACATTAGTCAAAATGAGTTGCGTTTCAATTGTTGACATCATGAATAAATAGTAATGATGATGCGATTATCCTCAATCCATTACAACGGATGTCCATCACAGTGATTTTGATGGTGATGCTGGAGGGGTGGGACAATTTTTGAATAGCAAATTAGCTTTTCCTCAACTTAAAACGCATATCGCATCTGTTTTTTATCAACCATTGCTTTGTTAGAACCAAATTATTGAGTAAAATGAGGGATCGTCCATTCAAAATGCTCACTTTTCTGCAATTGAGCACTTTTTTGCACTTTTTTTTCTGCATATCTTATAATTGACAGAGTACAAATCTCATTTCGAGTAGAAGAGGTAAAATGTTGTCAAAATGCACACATATAAAAAAAGCATAGTTGAACGGTTTCGAGTCATGAGTTTAATCGTAAGTGATATCGCTTTCAGCAACTCAGGACTGAGATCGTCAGCGGTCCATAAGAATGGAGTGTTTTTTTCTTCAAGAACCAATACACTACATACTTACTCGAGTTCCTTCAGTAACAACAAGAGATGAATTGAGTTAGTTTTTAGTGAGGCACATGTATGAAAACTCGCCGATATTAAACAACCCCATAAACGCATGGTGAGAATGGAAATCAGTACGTCGTCGATTGGTTTGTTCCCTCATCGCTCATCCATCTATTACTCACTTCCTCTTTGCTTTAAGATGCTAAGATGCTCTCCAATGGGTGTGCTTGAGAAATTCGTGTATTTTTCATGAGTATTGGAATCTTGACGAGTGAAATCGCCTCTACTTTCCACTCCAAGCATTAATGCTTTATTTATTTCTACCTCAACCACCCTTATTACCTTTTCAACCATCTGAATTTATTATTATATTCATTGCAAGTATATAATAATATGTTGTGAACGTGAAATACAGTAGAAATTTCGTACATCAACGAAGGTAGTTAATTCACGGCACTCCTGAGGAATAAGTGAAAACTGAGGAAATCATTGAAGACAGTTCATACTCTTTGATACTATGATCTCGAAAATCAAAAAAAAGCAATAAAGTAAGCTCTTTGAATTAAATAGAAGTTTCTGCGCAAAAAAAAAACAGAATAATTTAGGTCATCGAGCTAAATTATTTTATTAGGCAAATTAATCAATTAATAGATCAATAAAGCATACAATCGAAAAAGTTAAGCAGGTCAATAGCAAACAATTATAATTATTGAATCACATTTTTCTTCTACCTCAACGTATACCTCGGAAATTTGGACAATATGAAAGCAGAATGAACGGTCACCGAGTGCAGTACAACGCTCTATTGAAAAGATGATGCTTGACGTTTCCCGTATCATAAAAGTGAAAGAGGGAATACGAAATTCTGATCTACGCCAACGATGAAAAATCAGAGACGCAGCCGTAGTCATAAAGCTTTCGAAGATTAGGTGGGCTGAAAATGTGATGCGTATGAATGATGCCAGTGGACACGAGCTGTAAGTGGTTGGAAGCCGCTGGACATCAAACGCGCTAGAAGTAGACCATCAGTCCGATGGTCTGACCTTTTCCCCAAGGCCCTAGAAGGGGTTATGATGCTCAACGAATCCATAGAGCGAAAAGAACTCATTGGATTACTCTAGTGCATGACAGAGAGAAATGGAAGTTTTAGTGGGGTCCGTTCAACTTTGATGATCAACGGAAATCTAGGTGGATCAAGGTGATTTATAATATTTAGATTTACTTCATTTCACTTGACCTCAATCAACTCACCTAACTTAGTTGATCTTAATCAATTAAGCTAACTCTATTGTTATTATCTATTATCCTCAACCAAAAAATTTCCATATAGATGAGTACTATTCAGTTAAGAAAGCCAACATTAAGCAACTTTCATAAGATTATTTTTAATCCTTCTAAAAACATATAAATTTATAACGAATATTTAAGATTTTTTATAAAAATGACCTTGAAAATTTGTTTATCGAAAAATTCGTCACATATTACAATAAAAAATACTTTTTTTTTCTGATAACGAAGCTATGTTGACTGGACAAAGTAGAACTAGATAGAAGTTCACTTTTCCTAAATTTTTTAGTTCATTTGTTTGATGCGTGTTGTTTACAAACAAGAAAGTTGAATAATATTGACTCTTAAAACCTCTACTGCATAGGTATCAAACCGTTCAGCCGTTAACGGTTGAGGGAAATTCCTCATATCCGGATATCCACGCGTATAATAAACGTACACGTTGACAAAACACGAGTTGTTATTTAAAATCGAATGAAGTGAACAGGTAAGTTACTTAATGTTTTTGCGGTTGTTCAAAGAGGCAAAGATTAATACCTCAGTCATATGAGGTATAGAATTTACTAAAAGTACTGATGGATATCATATTATCTAATCATCGATATGATAATAACTAATGAACGTCTCTTAGACGAACTCAAAAGTAACCAGTAACTCATTTATTGAGGTGAAAAGAAGGTGTTTTGTTTTCTGTTAACATTTGAAAGTTGTCTGATGGTTTTTTGACTTTATGAACGATACTAAAATCAACAGGAATGGATTATATTGAAAGCTTTATGCACAATAATACGAAAGTACTGTAAGAACTCAATTTGAATTTGCATATTCATTAAGTATTGTCGGGATTGTCGAAAGCGTTGACGAACGGTGAATTTATGTTAAGTACATCAAAGACGATTTACGATTGTCGATATAAGTGAAAGCTTATAAAAGCTTTTTTTTGTTCCACTTAGAACCCTCATGAGTTCCATAATCACATGAATATTCATTATTTCGACTCTGTGTATTGGAAGTTTCTTAAAAGTTAATTAGTTTTACACCATTATAAGTAATTTGGTTAAATTTTAGGCTACTACTATACGGGTAGGCCGATATACTTCCTCATTTCGTGTAATTAGCGTTGCAAGAGTTGTACGTATACCTCACAATGCATTATATTTCACCTCCTCTAATATTGTCATTCTAACACTAGAAGCTTATTGCACCTTCTCTTTACAACGATATTCTACAATTGTACGTACGTTATCAAATAATAAACCTCATTGTTTATGAACTCACTTGCGACAACGATCACGATAACTTTCCTTAAGGAGGAGGAATGTAAATAGATATAATGAAACTGAAGAAGGAAGAAACGGGATGAATATAGTGAACGAATGAATGAATGAATGACATTACCTGCATGTTGGTAGAAATGTAAGCAGAAAATGACGTCCGGTATGAGTTAATATTGACGTGCTTGTTGATGATGATGATGATGATGTGCTTTGTTCTGGATTGCTGTATACGAACAGAGCTGTGATACACGTCAACGCGATCAGAAAACGTACACATCGTACCAGCACCGAACTCATGACGCCATCTGTGCCGTTCTACTTCTACGTCTACTTCTTCTTCTTATTCTTCTTCTTCTGCTTAAAAACGTAACGACATAACAACGACAATAAACCATAACGATTAAATCACGATTGTAGCGCTTTTTCATATAACTGTTGTGTTATAGACCTATTCGAATGGTTTCGATTGTGGTGTTACGTAGCGCTGTTTATCACTGATAGCCTAACATGGCGGTTACCAAGTGCATAACCGGTTATACACTAGATAATCAATATGGTAATACGTCACTTTTGTTTAATAAGATAAGATAAGATAATGTTGGCGTTGATCAATCCCTTGTAGTGGGATGCGCCCCCGCATTCATGTTCAACGTGATATCGTGGAGGTGGTTGAATGCGTGCCTGGCGTATAAAATAAACTGAGTAT
>KN716157.1:95950-108634 GCA_000816705.1 Dictyocaulus viviparus | reverse complement strand
TGGCGGGCTTGGTAGGCCTGGGGGGCAGCCGTGAACAGATTCGGGCCGGCGTGTCACTGCGGCACCTCCACCACTGAGCCACTACGCCCCCTATGTTTAATAAGACGAAATTATTGGTCAATTAAGGAGATGAGGTAGAACGAGAACAAAATGGATTCCAACATACAACTACAATACAAATATAAAGATTTGTTTATGATGTTAAACATGTCTTAACTAGACAGCAGCTTTAAGAAAAAGTATTGATCCAATTCCTCTTTATACTCAACAGATTTATCATTTTTCTTAAAGCATATAGACATCAATTATAATCATAAAACTAAACACATAAAATGATACATCTCTAGTTGATATCAACTGAAAAAAAACAAAGTGCTTGGAAGAAAAAGCTGATCAAAAGTGTCCAGAACGACTTAGGAGGGAAAAATTAGACTCAATTTTCCGTTGTTAAAATAAAGTTTACTCATCACCCTCAGTCATGATTGGGTTAAATTTCACTGTCGGATGTAAGATTTTGTTAAGAGATTGAACTAAGAACTCTATATCTGGCTATACAATATTTATTCATTTTGCTATATCCTCATCCCACAGACGCAACCATGGTTTTGAACAAACTACCTCAAGTTTGTAGATTTTCACCTTATGTTTATTCATTGCTTATTAAAAACATCAGTGCTCGCTGTAGGATTTGAGTAATATAGGAGGTAATGTGGAATGAATAAATCCATTCGGACTTAATCACTTGTATGGTAGATCGAATGTGATGTGCTAGATTTCTAAGGACTATAATAGTCAATGAAGGATGGTGTCCATTACAGTCACAGTGCATAGTCAAAGGTACTGTAACGCGTAGGCGGATTGTTATTAAGGCATTACAACTGTACACATAACATATTTGACATCGTCGTACAATAAAGATAATAGAGCCAATAAGATGAGCTTTAGCGTCGACCCATTCCTTGTGGCGGGATGCGCCCACGCATTCGTGTTTAACGTGAAATCGTAGAGGTAGTTGAATGTGAGGCCTGTCTATACAATGACTTGAGTAGACCACTCTTCACCAGATCAGTACTAGTTATGGCAAGCCCGGGATGCGACCACGATCTGATGCGAGCCTGCGTGTCATCGTGGCACCTCTACCACTGCGCCACTGCAGGTCTAATAAAACGAATACGGTATGATGATTTTGTATGGACCATGAAAGTGAATACGATAATTATCTATAAAAAACGAAATTGAATTTTTCTCGGTTCCAAAACAGTTATAACTAACAGTTGCAGTAGTTATTTTCGATTCGCGCTCTTTTATATGTTATTTGTAAGCTGAAAACTCATCCTCATTGAGTGATATCGAACTCAAATATTTATCGCAAAAACAAGAAACAAAAGGAAAAATTACTATTATTGTTTGAGTTGAAAAGATGTTCGTTTAAATTTATTTCTATATGGCTTTTACATCATGATAAATTCAACTCCTCATGGCTGAGTAAGGAGGTCGATTCCTTTGATTTTTTTTGTTAAGATTCAGTATAAAGATTATGTCGGAAACTCATCGTTCATACAAAGCTCATCAACAACACACTAAGCTTGTGTGTGTCAGTCATTTGAATGGTTATCACAGAACGAATGAGGAAAGCGATTCAACAAAGAAAAAAGCGTCAGCATAGAAGTTATTGACTTAAGATTTGAGTGAAATATAATTGAATGGAATATAGCTATCCTCAAATATGAAGCATATACCTCATATTCCAATAATTGTTAACTCACAGAGAAATGATAAGGTCGAGTCTAACCATGTTGAGTTTATGCAAACAAACGAAATCTCGCTTACACTTGAGCTTATAACAAAAGAAAAAAAATTGCACTTATCAATAACAGAAGAAAAATTCAACTCTTTTTGAATAACTCAGATTTTCAAATGAACGTATGAAAACTTTCCAGCATAACTTTACAAAAAATAAATCGATATCATTTGAGTGATACAGAGAAGCCACTGGGTTTAGAACTACTATGAGAAGCGTTTTCCTCTCGAAAAGATCAATTTCACCGATTTACTAATTAGAATAACAGATTGTACGATGATTGATGACGATGAAATTTAAGCGATAAACAAAACATGGCTGATTATTTCCCTCATCATGAGCTCTCTCAAGAAATTCCTCACCGCTTAACTTAGAATGAACAGCGCCGAGTCGAATTATTAATGAGCTGTCAATTCAGAAGTATTGGAACTACTCTTGGATTTAAATTCACGATCGATTAGTATTCTACGAATGAGTGCCTGAGTATCTAGTATATAATTTCCCTCAAGCATTACATTAATAAACACCAATTTTTACAATATTTTTAATAATTTCACTTTGACGATAAGTAGGTGATGAATCAATTTTGGTATATACAATTATTATTATTAAAAATATTCTTTTAGAGAAGAGTTTTTCAACTGTTTTCTACCACGAATAAACTGTGTCTACCTCTGAGTATACGATGCTGAGTTTGTCATAAAACCTAAAGCCTCAAGAGAAACTCGAGCTCGTAACTCATCACTTTATAGTTATAGTTAGTATAGTTTTAAAAGTATCTATGTTTATTATAGTGAAGAAAAATCAATAATTAGAGTTTTTTTAAAGTCTTTATGATTACTGTAGTATGTAAATTCCGCAGAACTATGAAATATCGATCGCTTCAAAAATGTTATAAAGTATGAAATAAAGAATTTGAAAATCAAAAAAAAAAACTTGAAATCGCTTTTCTTTTTCGGCGCTATCGAGCGTGGGAGAGTCCTTAATGTGAAATTTCGGATGATGTATGTTTTGCTTTCAAAGGAAATCCAATTTTCCCTCACAATTACGAGCGATTTCAAAGCGTTGTTTTTTTTTCTCAGCATCGATATAACAACAGAAATTATTTAAATGATTGAAAAAATATATTCTATGAGGTAACACTGCTATGAGAGGTGATTTTTTGAGGTGTAGTGAAACGATTTATAAGCGAAATGTTTTTTTTTCGTAGCGTTTATACTTTATCGCGCGCTATGTGGTTACAACTATAAAGCTCCGCTATCGTAATGACTTCGAGTTGCATATTTTATTGATTCGCTTACATTTCTTATAACTTATACTATTTGATTTTTACATATAAATATTACAATTAATAAATGTAAATACAACATAGTGATATATTTTAGAATTCAAATTGATAACGATCTAAAAAAATAAACACGTCTGAAGGGTAGGTCAAAAAAAATCTTTACATACTCGAATCACGCTTTCATCTAATCATCACATTTTTTTAATTTCTAAAGAGAAATCATAAAGTAAAAAAAAAAGAAGATTAAGTTGAAACAAAAAAAGGATTAAGGTCCTCTATTTAAATGTGGTAAAGTTTATAGTGCTTCGTTAAATAAAGATGATGGAGGCTAATAAAGGAGATAAGCGTTAATGGGCGGTACTAAACATAGCCACACCCACAACAATCTCAACAGCGAAGGAGATGAACGTACAGCCTGCAGATGATGAACATCATGAAAAAGTTGATGATTTTTATCGAGCAAAATAAATAGTACATAGAAAAAAGTAGATTATTGCAGATCAAATATTCAAACAACATTGACCGATTGTTTCTATGAATACATTTCGTCTTTTACTTTATAAAAAAAAGCGTCTCTACCTCCTCACAGCTGGATATGAAGGAATTCTCGTCTGAGTGTTAAAAGAACGAAAAAAAAAACGCCTTATTCAGACAAACATTTGAAGCTCAATCTATAGAAGTCAAAATATTTCTTAAATGTTTAACTATAATCTTACCAATTTCAAATCTAACCTTTGGAAGAAAAAAAAAGAGTTAAATCTTTTGATAAATTTGAGGGGAAAGCACCATTTTAAAATCAATGTTGAGTTCGATTGAAGCTGAACAGTAATGAAACATTTAAACCGTTAAACATTTGACATGTATATAGAAATTTCAAGTTCATTTTATTTTGAGAGAAGAGTTGAGCGAGGGAGGGTATATCTCGCAACATTTGAGGCATATCATGGACCGTGTGGAAAGTGTTAGGACTTTCGGATGTACCATGTTTGAGAAGATTCTCCTTTTCAAAACTCAGAAGTACATCCAGAAGTTGACGATGGTGACGATTTAGTTGGATATTCGCTGGTGATGACGATGATGATGACGATGTGCATCATCGAGCACATCTAAATGTTACTCAGTGAATGGAATTTAATTACCAGTTGTGGATGAACAGTCAGTGACGGAAGTGAAAACCTTCGAGTGCCCAGAAAACCAGCAAAAAAACTAGAAAGCTTTTTTTTTGCCCTCTGTCGCTCTGTGAGTGCATGTCAGAGGTAATAAGAAAACTCTTAAGAGATAAACTTCAAAAAATTTATTAACATTGAAAATTTTAACATATATAATAAAATCTTCTTATAGATAAAAACATAGAGTGTATTTTTTCAAACTTTTTTAAATAAATGAAAGAAAAAAACTGGATAGCATAAGAAATTGGTTTTGAACTAATAGAAGCACAAAGTTACAGTAGAGTAGGAACGGTCGATATTGAGGTAAAAATCGATAACTCATCAAAAAATACTTCAAAAATTCAAATTGTAGAATGTTCTACATATCGTACAAGGATTATTGTGATCAATAAACGCGATTAAAGAAAAAACTTATAGAGGAAAAATGATCTAAGCTCTATGAGTATTTCGTCACTCAAAGATAGAAAATCCCAAAAAAAAATAATGATTATTAGTATGGTAGAAGCTTTTAACAGAAGCTGTGTTCCTTTTTTTCAGCATAAATGGAATGCAATCGGGTTGATTATCTACTAGCCCTCCTCCATCTTCTTCATCTGCTCCATCATTCTGCGTACAATTCACACTAATGACTTCCATGTTAAATTTTCCGGAACAAATCGTTAAAGATCCTCATTTAGTAAATGAGTTACAAGAGTTAATATTGCTCACAAGCAAAATACAAACTATTAGATGTGTCATGAGGAAAAGAAAATGATAAATTAATGATTTAATCGACAAAAAACCCACAAAGTCAAAATCATACATTATTTTTTTTTACATTTAAGCAGCTGACGACTATCACATTGATTGATCCGAAGAGAAGGAGTATCGATTGCGAATGAGGCAATGAAATATGCTGTAGTTGGTGTCGTTTTCGAGTTACTATTACCCTTACCGTAAACGTTTTCGTTACTGTCGTTGTTGACGTCGTGGTTGGTATTGGTGTCTAGTGGAAATCTACCCACCACCACGACAGCAATAAGAATAATTTGCCTCATTTTCGTTTTGTTAAACTCATTGATAGCCTCATAGTCTATTTGATAATTAATGATCGTTTTCATACTGAAACCGCTTGCTGTTCCCACAAATCGTCATCGTCATTGTCGTCGTCGTCGTTGTAGTCGTCATCGTTTCAATGCGATATTAAAATGCCCAAGGGAAAATCCATTGAGATAATCGCTTGTACTGAATTCACTGCTGTTTAATGTATAAACATAAAAAAAAAACCTGTTTTAAGAATGGTTTTATATCATAGCAAAAAAAGAAAATGATCTGATGGATTTTTCAAAAATATAAAAAAGTATTTTATGAGGTCGAAAACGATTTGAGGAACAACGTGTTTTAACGAGGAACAGCTTTATCATCATAAGACGTCACTCTTTTTAATTTACTCCACGATTTATACTTAACGATCGAGTTCTTTCCTCTCTTTTTTGGTGAACCCTCTTTCGTTTTGACGTAAACAAAAAATTTAAAGCTTACGTAAACAAAATCGTTCACAATAATTCAACTATATAACACGCTAGCAAAATGTTGTTTATCGAAAAAAAAAACTATCATAAGGTTATAAAAGCTGCCTGGAGGAACGTGCCGCTTTTATTTTTCATGGTGACTGAATCCCAGCGTGAAATAAAAACATTGATTTCTTCTAAGCTTTTTCTTTGTTGTGACAAATTCGACGATATAGAAATAATAAGATGAGGGAAAAAAATCAATGTATTGATTAGATAACGAAAGTGAAAATGTTCTTGTATAGAAGACTTGAAATTATAATAAAAATATTCGGACCTCAAAGCAAAAAAACATGAGGTAAAAATGTTCGCTGTTTTTGCAATTCTACTATTTCGTATTTCATACAAAACGATTGTGAAAGATCCAGAAATAATCCAAGCATGAAAATTGGCAGCTTTCCAATAGTGAGGAAATGAGGAAAAAGAAAAAAAAATTTGTTCAATTCACGAGATGATTGAAATATAAAAAAAAATAGAATAGAAGGTCTATAATGAAGTGATCTGAGGTATCTAATGAATTTGAGGATTGTTATGATCTCTGAATGAGAGGCTTCATTAGAGGCTCTACTTAAATAAGGCGAACAGTATGAAGGAAAACACAGTATAATTTGAGTGACTATTCAAATTCAATTTATTATAGCAAAAAAAAAACCTTTTAGGTATGTGGAAGGATGATTGCGGCAGTATTGGTACTTTATCTATGCACGAACCGTAAATATATTTGCACCAATCTGACACCTTATGAATAAATAGGAGAGTGAAATAGTTACTGAGTTATTTCTATGAATACCATTGTAATTTGAGTAAAAACGACGAAATGTCATATAAATTAATCGCAGATTCCGAAGAAAAACCAGAGAGAGGGTAAAGTTGAGAAAAATGAGGGACATTTTTTCAGAATGAATATCCGTAACTATGCGATTGACGGAAGCTTAGTAGAAACTCCAGAAGATTATCGGCATAGAAGCCAACTGAGGAAAAAAGCATAAATCACAAACTAATTGCAGACAAAAAAGAAACTGAGTGAGGAGAGAGGGATTTTTTTCTTGTCCCTCGACATATAGTAGACTATGCGTCCTCGTAATGACACAAGTAATTAGAGATTATAGAAAAAAAACATCTTAGAAACTTTTTTATAGTAACAGTTTTCACCTTATAAACGAGTTTTGTGATGTAAACAAAAATAAAAATAAATTTAAATAATAATTTTACAAGAAAATCAATTTCTTAGATTGGAAATATGTTGAGGCTCGACAACTCCTTTTCCTCCTGAAAGCCAATGATCCGAAATATTTTTATTATACTCGTATATTTATGAGTTTGAATTTGTCAATTGTATGGTATCCTCATTGTGTCAGTTTAGTTTCATTTCAAAGTGATTAACCTCTAAACCTCAAGGTTTTTTTTCCCTTGAAAATCTGAGATTGATTCCATTAAATGTTAGTTCTGACAAAATTCAGCATAAATTCTCGTACATATGAAGCTTTTATGCAAATTTTTCGATGATTAGCATTGAATCGTTTATTTTTGAGATTAACAAAATTGAACGACAACGGAAATGTTGCGTTCTAACGATGAAGACGTGAAGAATAATCAATAAGAATTAGAAGCTTACGAAAACAATCATGATATGAGAAAAAAAACAACTCATTCAATCTGACGACTTAATCGAATTCGAAATCCAAATAACTCATCACTCAGATGAGTATTGAGGTAAAATTAACACTCCTACATAACATTCATCTATTTTGTATGATTTAGAAAAAAAACTGGATAACTTATTATTGATGATGAAAAATTCGGCATATATCATTATGTATAAGTGCGTTCAATAACGACATGGTAATCGAGACGTAGTTATGGATGAATGAATGAAATGAGGTAAAGAGGTTTTTGTCACGAATTTCACTCAATTTTCACCGTAAACTGCTTTCAATGCAAGTTAAGTGCCCAACTTCTCTACCATACACGATTTTCATGAAAACATTCCATGAAAAACACGTGATTCATACGAAGAATAAAATTGCTGGACAGCTGCCAAAATTACAGTAGACGATCATTCGACAACTTCGCCTCGTTCTCACTTATCAAAGAGTGTCGTGTTGGACTCACCATGTGTAGCTGTTTGTTTTTGTTTATCAGCCAGTAACAATTATAGTTATTGATTTCTTGGATTAGTTTAAAGCTGTTGCCGTTATAAAATATTTCGCCTACGCTTAAAGCTTAATGTAAACTGTTGTATTAATTTTTAAAGTATCCCTCTATTCCTCACAATCACATGAATTTAGCTGGAAAATCAAAAACGTATTAATTTTTTCAGAATTAGATTCAAAATGCTAAAGTATGTGAGATGAAAAAAGTATTTGTCCAGAATTTCTCATCGATATCCTACACCTCAATCGATGAGTTATTGGAACGAGTAACTCATTTTCATACTTAAATTTTTCGCTGAGTTTTTTTTTTCTTCTTTCACCACAGGCAATAATTTGCTATTGGAGAAAATTTATAGCAACTACTGAAATTTTCTGTAATTTCTTGAAGATTTTTTTCTTCCTCTAAAATAATTTGAATTCAACTGAAAGATTTGGGGAAAGAACTAGCCAGAAATGAATCAAAATAGATCATTCTGAGATCTTAAAATTTTTTTTTACCTCAAAATCCAGCTATTGGTATGAGTCTAATTGCTATCACAACTAATCTTGACTGGATATTCTAGTAGTCCCCTTAATTACAAAAATCTCTGTGTTACTTTTCTTTTCAATCAAAGATTTGACAGCATTGTCCTCGTTTAATGAGGTTTAATAACTCGGACTTGGCGAGAAAACCTCTATCGTCGATGCACTATTGAAAGTAGGAATTATATTGAATTCATTTGCTTCTGTATAACAACATTAAGTGGTTTCTCAGAGAGTTCAATTTAATTAAATAGTTCATTAGTGTGATTGTGAAACCTTTGAGGTTGTGTGATGAGAATTTACTCATGGACTAAAATTAAAACATTAGAATTACTTTCCTCGTTCTATAATAAAAGTTTCGGGCATAACTCAAGAGGGAAAAGCTCAGAACAAACATTGTAGGCATGAATGCTGGTGCCAACGTGGACTACACAGAAGCAGAAATCACTATGGCTTGTCGGAACGATGAAGAAGAAGTCGTTGAGAATCATTAGGTTCGTTAACCTTCATGGATACGGTAAATGACAAAGAGTTTACTCACATCACAAGCTTATCGTTATCTTCGTGCACGATGAATGATTAATACGAAACTGATCCTCATGAGTTTAGCCCTTAATCACCTCGTTCATAATTTTGTTTATTATATTTGTGCAATGAATTCGTATGTTAAAATTCAGCTTCAGGTTAAATTTAGTGAAAATATTAAATTTACATCATTTTAAAGCAACATTGTTTTTCAAAAGCTTTTTTCTTACGAATCACCAAAAAATAAGATACACTTTAATCAATGGGGCTCCGTTTGTAACTCTCTTTTCAACGTAATGTCGTAGAAATTGAGGATAATTTATGAGGTTTACCATTAAGTTCTGCTTGAATCGAAAATCAAGGAACAACACATTTAATGATTCTATTGTTTTTTTTTGTTGATTTCCAAAAGTGTAAACAAATATGAGGCTATCAGAAAGACGTTTTATTGCTGAACGTATAGTAATTCATCTGCATTGAGTTTTATGCCGTCCCTCTCATCACATAAAACTCAAATGAATCGCATTTGAAGTAAGGAAAATCTCTGAATGCGATAACACACGCTTTCGACTTAGCTACGAAACTCGGACCCTTAGGCGAAACTAGCAGCTTACAAATAAGAAAACTATAAGAATACGACGGCTTTTAATTTTTACTTACTTTCAATTATCATAACTTGTAACGATATGGTATTGAAATTCCTAGATTTTGAGTTAGCTACACATGGTGGAGGACTATGATGGCCAATGCTTGAAGGATTAGAGGTTTCCTCGATCGACAATAGCGACTATCGGAATGGAATGCAATCGTAAGCTCAGAGCATCATAAAATCCTCATGCAAATGAGTTCTACTTTAAGGAATTTCGTAACTTGAAGCGTTTTTGTTATGAAGTATATAAACGTGGCAAATCAATAGAAAAATAGGAAAGGATTTCGAATGAGAAGCGCTATCGAGTGGAAAGTGAATAATAGAGGTTAGCAGGAGTTATTGACCTTTTTGCCTCAACAAAACCTCATACAACGGAAATAATTATGGGATTGAATAGAACACGACAAATTCTGAGATTTCAATTCCGTTCAGTGAACTCATCAATCCTTTCGAGTTGACGACTTATGAGCTCTTTTTAATTCATCGCCTCAAGAAAAGTTTTTATTTAGACAAGAGATAAAATAGTGATCACAACTTATAAAAGAATAATATTCAGTGTATTTATTAGTATCATTGATCTTAATCGATTAGTAGATCTGAAAAATAACGTTCCAAATTCGTCCTCCACGAACGACGAATAATAATGACGTTGTATAAAAAACAAACATATCAAATTATTCGGTCCTACTTGAGGAGGTTATGTAGATTTCCCTCAATTATTACATCTTTCAAAAAAAACTAATTTAGTAATAAAATACAAATGAACATTAGCGAACATATTTCCGGCGGGTAAGAAAAAAGATTTGTCCCTCTATTTCTTTTTCACGCACTCAATTTCCTTTTTTTCCTCCTAAAAACACTACTCTTTTAACTCTCATTGACTGAGGATAAATTTTCTTATGCATCTGTTGTACAGTGCAGAAATTAAGTCTCTTGAAAAATTTATGTCATGGATGATTTTTCTGATTAGTATAAAAGTTTTCTCAGAAATTTATCAACTTAAGTTAGACGGGGATTTGAATTTCAACAAACTCTCATCCAGAGGAAGATTAAGGGGATTAAGGTGATTTCATGTAAATGGTAGCCAAAATAAATCATCAATGAACAGCTGATGACTCATATGGAGAAAAATTCTGATGAAGTGATTTCTTTTGAGTGAATCCGTAACGAACATATCCCTCTATTCGAGTACGAGACGAATTCCCGGTGTTTCTTCTGAATCTGATTAGGTGACGGACGTGACATATCATCGACCTCAATGAGACGATGAGCGACATTTGTGTGGGCACGAGCCAGTCAATTTTGACGTGTGATTTGCATTTGCAGATTTGATAAAGGAGGGAGAATTCGTAATGCCAATTTTGGAACATCGACTGCATCCTGAATAACATCACTACCTCTTTCAGTAAGAGGAATAGTAAAGGGAGAGGTTCATCAACACAATGACATATCAAAACTGAAATTTTTTTCAGTGATTTTCACTCTCTGGAATCTTAACTGATTAAAACTGATCTTTCTTAAATAGGGTACTATTCGATCGATAGTGCTACAATCCGTGCTTGTTTTTCGCAGTGTAATCAAAAATTATATTCTAATATATTTATGGTTATCAGCTTGCTTAAAAGCGAACATTAAGTAGTTTTTGAGGAGGAGGAGGAAAAATAAAGAGCAGCATATATTCAGTAGTTTCGTGGTTAACTACAAAAAGAAAATCAGGATCTTATCAGAAAAAAAAGAAGACAAAACATTTCTCGAAAATCCACGTCATTCGGGAGATGAAAAAACTTCGTGAAGCACTACCCTACTATGTTTGAACAACAGAGCACAATGTACGTCATGGTGTTCAGCTTCAACGTTCCACGGACATTAATTGAAATCAAATGGATTCTCTCAAAATCACTCACACAGAAATTTATCAGAAACCTCAAGAAGAAACTCGCCTTTCAATTTGATAAACTGAAAGCGTCTCGCAGAATTGAAGCATTAAATGATCGTGGTAGTGTAATGGGTAACACACCAGATGAGATGTTCTCAACATGCAAGTTCGAGTCGTGCTGAGGGTCGCCGTTTTGTAATTAATTCAATACAATAGAATAATAACAGTACCATTTATATAACAGAACTGATAGAAAATGTAAGTGCATAGTTTTTATTAGGAGATAAACACAATGTTGTCGTCGACGTTTCCGAATGTTCACCAATTATCGGAGGTAACTCATTTAACGTCATTCCAGACAAAGCAGTTCAAATTGATGAGGTTGGAAAAGAGGTGAAATCTTGAATGTGTTGTTTTTGCTGTATGTTGTTGAAGTAGTTGACGGGAGACAGAAAAAAAAATAAAGCCATAATTGCTTTCAATGGTGCAAATGCAATTCGTAGATGAACGTCTGGCTGAGCTTTTATAAACGTACATCGATCTACTGGACGGCATTAAGCTAGTAAACAAACATTTTTCTAACAATACGCTCTATAATTTCCCTCTATTCACCTCATAATAATCGATTAATGCATTAAAACATCTCTGTAAACAATCAATACCGTACACAAAGCTGCTACAGTAATCCATTTTGACCACAAGTGCTTATTATCCCTATCAAATATCATTAAGTAATTGATACGGTATTCTCGTTTAGCATATAAAATTTCTCTGCTTACAAATTAAGCTAATATTGTAATGTGTTTTTTTCGTTCTCCTTTCTAATCATCTTTCGAATTAGATTCGATGACGTCATATCAGATTTTTGTTAGAGGAGAATTTGACACTCTGAGAGAGTTAATAGATCAAATACAAGTGAAATATCAAAGAAGTTTGGTTGTGACTTTTTTTTGCCTCGATTCTGAGTACAAAAACTTAAAAATCCTTAACAAAGTGATTATTTACAATAGGAAAGCTCAACACCACTAGATATACAAAGAGTGAGGAAAAAGCTTAGTAAAAAATCGATTGTCACTCATATAGATCAATGGAATTCCTAACCTAATTTATCTATTTCGCTTATTTTATTGTTTTATTTTTATTCTCTATTC
>KN716157.1:68673-95850 GCA_000816705.1 Dictyocaulus viviparus | reverse complement strand
TTTTGATATTATTTATTTTATCACTTTTTCTTATTTATGCTTTATGCAGATATAAATGAAATACAGAATCAATCGATAATCAATTGAAAAAAAAACACACACACTGACGTAGTTTGCCTGTAGTAGACGTCAATAAATGAACTAGGAAAAAAACAAACCAGTTGTTATTTATGTTTGTTTACGTGACTCATCATAATCGTAAATAGTCACTTGTTTACGGACATTTCCAAACGAGTTCATTTTTGATCTGAGCAATTTTCAAGCAATCTTTAATGATTCAAATAGCAATATTATTTTACAGAAATAATCTTCCACTATTAGGAGAATAGCATTCTCATCCAGCAAGGAAACTAAGAGAACTAAGAGGGAACTGAGATAACGGATCGATATCAATCAATGAACTACAGTAGCAATTGAGATAAGCTTTGGTGTTGATCAATCCGTTGTGGCGGGATACGCCTACGCATTCGTGTTCATCGTGATATCGTGATATCGTGGAGGTTGTTGAATGTGGGGCTGATCTATACCGTGACTTGAGTTGACCGTCCATCACCAAGGCAGTGCTGTTTATCCTACCCGAGCTGGTAGGAATGGGGTTGGCGACCAACTGCTTCCGACCTGCATATCACTGTGGTGGCTCAACCAGACACCACCATCCTATAGAATATATCAAATAATTATATAATTTTTCATGTCAAGATGGCCTAAAGGAATAATCAACACCAAGCTTATTTTATTATTTAATACCACTTAATACCACATAAAAAATAATCATAAAAATCTTGAAAAGGAGTAGGTCAATGAATAAGCAGTAAATAACTATTCCATTTCCCTCTTTTTTCTCATGCGTAAGTCTAATGAGGTAATGATATGACGTCATAACAAAAGCAAAGTGACGTATTGAATGGCTTGTCTCGAGTTTTATCTATCCCGTAGATTTTTTTTTGATTAACTAGTCGGACATCACAGCTTGTGTTAAATCCATAGCATGACGAAATCATTCTACGTAAAGCTCATTATTCACGAATACTTTTTTTCGTCAGTGAAAAAAAAACAGCATGGAAACTCATGCCCAGAGGCAAACGATTTTCCTGATCTGTCATCAAACGAACGAAATCCATCATTGAAATTGAACAGCTTTCATAATTAACGATAACATTAATAATAATAATAATAATAATAATAAGATCGTATATAAAATGTTTGATTTTTTTAAATAACTTCTCATGTATTTGTGTATTTTTGAATATGTGAAAAAATTTCTTAATTAGCAGTGTTTATTTTTTCTCTCCATCATTTAATCTCGACGGTAGTGATTATTAAATATAACATAAAGAAGAAACGTACTGAAAAAAACTCAAATTTTTCGAGTTCTTTCTACCGACCCTCATTTAACCTCATATAACTTGTTATCGTCAACGCATTTTTTTCAGTTTTCAATTTCAACTGCTACAGGATGAAAATTTCTTGAAAAAGTACGACAACATCAACTTTCATTTTTATCGACCTCAATGTAGATCAAAGAAGATTACGATCTTCTTGCTTACACAAATATTAGCGTAGACAAAATCAGTCAACACAAAACAATTCGACTTGAGGTTTAATAACTCATCAGATTCAATCAACCTTGAGGTCGAGACTGGTTTCAGACCAAAAATGTCTTGAAAGATGGCGATATTATTGTAAACAAGTCATTTTTTATGTTTTAAAATTAAAGGAAATGTGAAATTAATATAAAATTCCCATCAAGTCACCTCTAAACCGCTGGGTTTTTTTACCTCATTTTATTTACTCAATTTTACTTTAGATAGTTAGTTTTTCCACTGCACTAATTAACGATGGAGTGAAAACGGTACTGATCAAATTGCTTCTGTTTCGATTGACTTCATCTAAGTTGAGGAAAAATCAATAATACAGTAAGCGGTTCTCCAGTATTTTATACTTGTGGTAATTTCCACGAAGAAAAAAAAATACTATTATGCTTAAAGGAAATAGAAGCATACCGAGGGAAAAAAATGGAGGGAAATTGAGGTATATGAAGAAAAGAAGCGTGATCGGAATCCCAACGACATTTCATCACATGGGAAAATTCTCAGAATTCTTGAAAAAAGAAAAGGTCCAATTTTAAGTACAATAGATTATATGCCTGAGAGAGAATATGTAAAAACAAATCACGGCTGAAAAATAGACCTCATCATATTGATTATTTTTGAGGGAGAAATTTAATAAGACTATTAAGAAATTAGTTGACTATTAAAACGCATGAATATGAGGTCCATAAAAATCTGTTTTAAATTAATTAAAAAATTGAACCTTTTTCTCAGACATCACTGAAACCTCAGTAGTGCCGTTAGAGAAATTTTTGGATTTCATAAATATTTTTTTAACACTAATAATATTTATTATTATAAACGATAATAAATTTCAAATAGCATAAAGAAATGTAACTTTTACCTCTTTTTTTCTTACTCAAACGATTCTTTTCTATGGTGATATTTGACGTCTGGGATTACGGTATTCATGTGGTGGTATTAATGTGGTTACGGTATCGTAAGATTTTATTATTATAAGAATTTGGAGATGAATAAATCAAAATGGAAAAGCTTGATTCGTCGAACATTCAATTATTATGCACATCCATACAGTTACAGTTGATTACAAAGCGAAAAAAAAGTCAAGAGAAAAAAAAAAGTGGGACGAAGAGATTTTTTTCTAAAAAAATTACTTCCTTGAAAATCGAAATACCGTAATCCAAACTTGTCATGAGGAAGAATATAGAGGATTTCGTGGTGAAATGATTGACGACATAGTCAATAAGGTATTAGTGATCGATACTTCTACTGAGTAGATTTTCTTTAATGAAAAATTGTTGCAATACCTTGAAGAAATAGATGCAAAAATCTGAAAGAGTTCATAATTGGTAGATCACATTTTTAAACTCCAAACAGATAAATGAAATGCATTGGAGTATACCGCCGATCTAATCAATAGGAATAACGAACGTCCCTGAGGTTAGCATGTTGAACGAAAATGAGTTTAGCAAGTAATAAAAATGATTAGAGGACCTTTTACACTCATCCAGCACGGCAACCTACAAACTGTTTGACCAGATTTCAACGAACTAGCCTAAGGCATAAAGATCTACTTCTAAGAAGGAACAATTAGATCACTGTTTATATGTATTGACCTGTCGACGATAAAAGCTAGAGCTTCTGAGTAATCAACAGTCTATTTCGGATATTACCAATTCGAGACTACGTTATTGTGAGTCCTATTTGATATCTTATAATCAAGTCATACCTCCTCTATCAATATCACGTTTACTTAGAAATGACTAACATTGATTGAGTGATATGTGGTACATCTGTACTCCAATGGCCCGATTACCCATTTGATTTTCATGCACTTTACTGACCTCGCCCAATGACTTCAATCTGTTGTATGGGCACAGACTACCACTCTTTCACTCGCACATGTTATTATGCATATGCCCAGCAGCAACAAATAACATACCAATCCTATTTGTTAGTAACTGATATTAACTCTTTGTTGACATTTATGAGTTCTATTCATACGTGTGGAATATTTTTTCCACTCGAATGAACATGAAAATGAAATTGCTCCCAAATACAGCAGCTCAACGCCCAAAAATATTTGGCTTTATCTTGCTGAGGAACAATTACTAGGACGTGAAATATCGTTTAGTGAAAAGATAAGATAAACTTTCTCATTGATGCATACCCGGTACCGAATACGCCCACGCATTCGTGCTCAACGTGATCTGCCAAAGGTGATTGAACGCAAACCTGGTCTATACATTGACTTCACTTGATTACTGTTCATCAATTTGGTGTTGGTTATCTTACTCAGACTTCTTGCACTCATTTACCAACTCCAGAGGGATGGCGGGCTTGATTGGCCGCAAACCAGATTCGGGTCTGAACATCAATGCGTCACCAGCACCACTGCACCATGCACCTCCATAAATTTTTTCACCTATCCAAAACCTAGAGTATATACGTCTTCAATTATACAGTAGCTTTTCAATGTAGATGATTTCTTGAATCGTCTCAAAATTCGCATTAAGCTTTATTATGTCTTATAAACGAATATTAAAGGTATTAAAGAATACAAATCGATATTGAAAAAATAAAACTTGAACGAAATGAGAACATGAGGTTACCAGTTCACTCCTTTCACTACATAGAAATCTGAACGACAAAATTAAAACTGACGAATGAGCAGATTAATGAAGGAAACATAGTCAATTAAACAAGCATCTATAACTAAATATGAATTACAACTGTAATAATAAATATTATTACTCATATTATTATTAATAGCATTGCCTAAATGTGTTATATAGTACGACCTAGCCGAAATCGAGCTCCTTTTTCTTAGTTCTAAAATTATGAAATCTAAGATCTAAGCAACAATAATGTTAGAAAAGAAAAATACGCCTAAATCACTAACAATTACCGACAAACAACAGAGTTCATTGAATTATTCAAGGAGGAAACAAGTGCACGCGAACTATCTCTAATATGATGTCCTCGGACAGCGGACAGCGAGTTCAGCTACTTAGTCACCTCATGTAAGGCTTTGGCGAGGTAACCGACGTTATTAGATGAAATTCCGGCCACTGAGATTCGACCATCTTTCGTCAGATACACTGAGTGCTCCTTAATAAGTTTCTCGACCTGAAATATATAAAATAGAAAATCTTGTTAGATTTACGATTTATAAATATTGATCTTTTTTCTATTTCTAATATTTGTTTTACAAAGGAAAAAAAAAACGAAATGAATAGATGTGATCAATTCATATGTAGAATTTTTTACTTAGTCAAAACTGTCGACGAACAAAAATAATGAAAACAAAAGAAGACTGAGTTGAAAAAAAACCGATAGATCAAAACAGTAAGCAGAGTGAAATGAAAGAGGTCAACACATTCTCCTCTTAGAATTTCTAATTATATATTGGCTTTCATACAAAGAATTTCCCCAATCATGAAACTGATAGAGAGCGTATAACTCCCACGCAGACAGACATCATATTGAGGTAGCAGAACAGAACGGACTTGAAAAAGGTTCGTTATTTGTTGATCTGAACTGGCCAATATTTTTCAATTCCATTGAACCCGTAGTGACAAAAACAACTGATCCAAAGCAAAATGAACGCATTTTGATTTGACTACGATCGATCTCAATAACGTGTCAAGTAGAGAAGCCGACTTGAAGCCATCAATACTACGGAAGTAGAGCGTTATTGAAACACATACTTTACGATTGCATTTCACATTCGTGAATGTGGAATTTATTTAGTTTTCATAACATAGAGCTAATAACTCATATCCTCATAATAGATTCAATCACTAAACTCAGAGCCTCAGGTGAGAGTAGAACCTCCACTTACGGACGGCCGGTATGGTGTTCGACCGATTATAATATTGAGATCCTCACTCTATGATCACTCAACGGCTTCACTTATTTTCAGTGGATATATTATAAGCGGTTTGAACCGATATCGGCATTACATCCAGTTAGGCTGATAGCTTAGGCACTCAAACCATATGTAATCTTTTATTGTTATTTATTTACTTTTCTATCTGTTATGGTAGTAGAACGAGGACTTTAGGAGTGCAATTTGTCGAACACCAAATCAAACATCTGTTCGAGTCTCGTTTGAGGTTCTGAGTTTTGCAATTAACACCCACATCATTAGAAGTGTAATAACACCATTATAAATCATCACCTTTGATAGAGGATAAAAATACTTTAAGGATACGATTATGATTTTTAGTTTTTCACTCAGCATCTCCTCAAAATGCTATATATAACTGCATAATTTTTGAGGACAGAATTATAAGGAGCGATATAAGGAAGAAAAATTATTTGTGTGGTATTTCGCAGTTCCTACTGCTTACATGTTCAGCTCAAAGTAAAATAACATTAAGAAATTTTGTCGTCAGAGTCAAAATGTGATTAAAAATTGACAAGGTTGCACTAAAGACTAACGAAAATCAATACGTATCAGGCTATTTTCCTCAAACAGCTTTAGTAGAGCTATTGTATGCCTAAAAAAAATTGATCTACTAAAAGCGCTTTTAGTGAATAAAAATTAACTGAGTTACTCATTATTTATGAAGCGATATCATTCAAATAAGAATTAACGCACAGATGTAGACAATCATTTCTTTAGAAACAGCAGAGTTAAGTAGTTCTTCTAGCTTCTCTAGCAGTTCTTCTTCGAACTGCCACGAACGTAGTCCACATTACCTCTTTTCTCCGACATGACTACTACCCTCATCATCAATAACAGACTGTAAGTCCTTATCACTACTTAGTCTTACGGTAAAGAGGTAATGATTGGTCTCAGAAGACGTTTTTTCTTTTTCGAATGTCCAAACTTAAAAGTTTCATTGCATTTCGAATACTGCAGTAACGAGGGGAAAAAAAAGAAGTATGTATTAAGCGCCTGGTTAGAAATAAAAATACAATAAATAATGCTTAGATAAACAGTCAGAAATAAAAACACATTGACGTCATGCGTGGATCGATAAGTGCTACGTATTTGGTTTACAAAAAACAATCGTTATTAAATCCACATAGTAGAAAGGAGAGACAGCTTGACGTAGATGTGTTTGGAAAGAATGCAAATAGATGACATCATCATCGAGTGATACGGTAATTGTGAATGAGTAGTTGAAAGAGGGGAATGTACTTAAAATAACGAATAGCAAAAAAAAAGAGGAAAATGTGAAATTTAAAGACAATTTCTATAAAATGGAAACTAATTAAAACGAAAAGGTCCATACAACGATCTAAAAACGGGAGGCTTCATTGACCGATCGATAAAAACGAGGTATAATCAATTCTTCTCTACAGTCTCCTTAAGTTATTTTGAAAAGCTTGCTGGTGAATAATTCTTCACTTAAGTTAATATTATGAGAATAGAAAATTTTGCACAGGCCAAAAAGCATTTATAATAATTGTATACGTTAGTTTTCAATTTTTTTTTATTTCGAGTTTTCTCATATTCGATTATGAAAGCAGAACTACATAGTTTGCTATTTACCTCAATATGTCAGGTGAGTGAGTTTTTAGATAAGTTAGAATGAGGATAAATCTGTGTTTAAACATGAAAGTGTTTTTACGTAATTCAAACTCTATTTGCCTTACACAAGCCCTCCTCTAATTCATAATAATCAGTACGATGAAGTTTCTTCCATAGAGACTTCCAAAGATTTACTTAATCATTTAAGCTGATAAATTTTTTAAGCTCAACCTACTTTTTTGATGGTGATAAACAAAATTGCTGATGATAAAAGCGAATACTTCAAAAATTTGCCGAAATATGGCTTATTTCAAATGATAATTGTTTCAAAAAAATCAATTGATATTCTTTCAAACTTACTTGACTTTCATTTATTCCTGTAAAGCAGAACATTCCAATTTGATCAGTGATATGTTGCCAATTACGCTTAGATCCCTCTTTTTTGAGGAGATCACGAAGTTGAACTCGCATTGAAATGATTCGATCAGCCATACCTTTTACATCAACTAGCCTAAAATCGATTTCATTAAGAAAGATCAAATATCTATTTAATTTATAAAATAACTAATAACTGCCATCGTCGAATTCCCAAGTGGCTAATCATCTGGATCTCCTGGATTCATCCATTGATCATCTACAGTGTCAACCGAACACCAGAAAATTTCGATTTTTGCAAGTGTAGTGCTATGAGTTCTTTTCACTATGGGGATTCGTTGGGCATCATAATTTCTTTCTAGGACTTTCGGCAATAGACCTCCATCAGGCCGGTGATCTTCCTGCAGTGCATTTGATGTCCAATAAGACCCAATTACTTACAGATTATGTCCACTGTCTATCTTTTCTACGCACCAAGTGTCCGACCTAGCTAATCTTCGATTGCTTGGCGTGTACGGCTACGTCTCTGACATTTGATCGTTCACGTAGATCAAACCTATGTGTTTCCTCTTTCACTTTAGTGATACGGAAAACGCCAAGCATCACTCTTTTGACAGAACGTTGTACTGCACTCATTGTCCGTTCATCCTTTTTTCATATTGTCCAAGTTCCCAAGGTATAAAGAATAGGTTGAGGCAGGAAGAGTCGTCGTGACTTTTCTATCGATAAGTGATCCCAAATACAGTGAAAAAACAGAAACCAGTAAATGCACGTGACTAAGAAGACAGCCATGTTACTTTTTATACTGTATTAATCTTAGATTTTTTCAAAAAAAAAAGTTCGTTCAAGTCAGAAGATGTTTAGTCCGACTCTTCATCTGAACTTCCGTGCATCTGGTGTCAACCAATGAGGGGAAAAGCAGAAGCATTTGAGGGGAAAAGAGCACTAGATTGGCTAGTGCTCGTCAAAGCAAAACCAAGTATAAAAAATCAAATATGCAATTACTTTTCACATCAAAAGCATATTATAAAACCAAAAGCATGAAGCTTTCAAGATGACAGTTCAAATTTAGGTTATGCACTCTCTACATAAATTATATCAATGCAAGTAATCAAATTTTGAATATTTATAAGTGCGGGTTCGAGTCCCGCCTGAGGTTCCGAGTTTAGCGGAGAACTCAGCTCAATTCCAAATATTTTAATATCTTTGCAAATCAAATCATGATACAATTATGATAATTATAAAATAAATATAAACTGTGGTTGTAACTTCAATTTATGTTACAGATGAGACATGACTCTAACCTTTGGAAAAAATCCCTAAAAATCATAGTTACCATTGTTTAAAGAGTGCCGCATCTGTGAGGATTTTAGTGACGATTCGTGCTCCATTAATAGGTGGATTTGAGTAAAGAGGTCGTATGATAATTTTAAGCTGAGACGCCACACGAGCTGCTTCTTCCGCACTTTCACAGATTACTGAGAAAGCTCCTATACGTTCACCTAAAATCAAACACCATTAGCCTTAAATTTTAATGTTTCTTTTTCTGACGTATGGAAAGAAAAAAAATCGCGGCCGCCCCCTAGGCCTACCAAGCCCGCCATCCCTCCGGGGTCGGTAAATTGGTACCAGAGGAGTATGGGTAAGATAACTGGCACTGACTTGGTGAAGAGTGGTCAACTCAAGTCATTGTATAGACCAGGCACGCATTCAACCACCTCCACGATATCACGTTGATCATGAATGCGGGGGCGCATCCCACCACAAGGGATTGATCAACGCCAACAATTATCTTATCTTATCTTAACCCCTCTTCAGGATGAAAAATATGCTAGAAAAAATTTAGCATTGAGAAACGAGACAGCACTACATAAGGAATAAAAGTGCGAAACATTGAAAAGGTGAAAAATCAGCAGTACTTCTTCCGGAGAAAAAGTACTACTACATTGATGTTGGCCCATCTTGAGGAAAAGGTCCATTTTTTGAGAGAAAATCTTAAAATGTCTCCAATTCCTAAAGTAACTGTTAACACTACAAGAAAACTTGGTAGTGAGTGAAAAACGGATACCGTAGAGCCCCATATTTTTGGCAAACGACTGAGCAAGGCAGATGTTATGTCCCTGTTCGACAAAGTACCTGAAAGAGCAAAAAATGAAGATGAATCCAGCAAGTTGACCGAAGTTCTTTCCATAATATCAATGAAAAAGCTTTACTATGTGAGGAGGAAAGGACAGAGTAAATTATGAATATACCGAACAGCAAATGCGTCGCCATCAACGTCACCCGATGCGAAGCCTTGATAAGCCATATCGAAGAATACGAACAACTCATTCTTCTTACAGATTTCTGATATCTTTTTCCATTGCTCATGCTAAATTAAAAATGCATTCCTCAATCATTTCCATGACATCATTTCTCAGAAAAAGTAAACCATAGAATAAGGAGCGATGTAATTGAGAACTAAATCTATTCAGGAGGTATTATAGACTCTATTTCACCTAACATCACGAGAATAATTAGATGCTTTTTTGGATTCTTGAGTGACGTCCAATATATAACCATTGGTAAGGGCATCTTCTTATACTTCGAGAGTGAAGAGGAACCAGTTAATCAAACCTCAAGCAAAGAAAGGAACGGCTGTGGATTTCTTCTTGAAAAAGTCTACATAATTCAATTCGTGTATTGTTTTTATCTATTTCGACTTTTCATACGAGTTAATCGTAATAAAATTAGCATAAAAGCAGTCAATGGGCTACTATGAGACCAAGTCATGCTTATAGCTCTTAAGAAACTTTACATAATGTACCATATTTAAACTATTACGGAACTGAGCGAATGATCGAAAGAGGTCAGATAATCACTTTGTCGTACCCTCAACGACCTTAAAAACGAAGTTAAAACAGTTGAACATTCAGTTGAAGCACGAATAGTTACAGAAGAGTTTTTTAACCAGGCGCTTCTTGTTTTATGCTTGAATACGATCATATGATTGAGATATTATTATCACCATCATCATTTATTGATTTTTTTGATGAATAACAAAAATGGTGATGTAAACGAAATTATGGGATAATCCAATAGTATACTTGAAGTGAGTCTATCTAAGTCATCGACTCAGTAAAAATGGAAAGCGGTTTAGAAAATAATATATCAGTGAATTGAGGGTATCGCAAATAAAATGGCAAACAAACTCCGATTCCAATTTTCCGATACCTCTCAGCTTTTCAAGTCTTAACATACAGCTCGAAAACTTGGACTGTTACGTAAGTAGGACGATAAATATCTAAATGTAATTCAACGAGACATCAAAAAAGATGATGCTAATCGCACACCAGTGATAGAGGAAAACCAAAGAACTGATCTACCTCAACTATCAAAGAACAAAAACGCAGCCGTATTCCTAAACTATCGAATAGTATTACCTTTCCAATGATAGGATAGGTCATTCGCAGAAACGATGAGAGGACGTGAAAGCAGCTGTTAGTGAATTTCAGTGAACATTAAATGTACTACAGAAAAGCCACCAGCTTAGCAATTAAAATGAAATGATTGGAAATGTAGTTGATCTAAGAAACTTTGAAAATCTTTCTTAGATAAAGCGCATAAGAACAAACAAAGAAGAAGTTAATAAAATCGTCGTAACACAATTTGTAATCGATTATTTCAATATTAATTCACCGTATTCAAATTCACTCATTCATTATCCATTACATTTTCAACGTGAATCGATTGGTGTAAATGAACTAACCGTTGGGTCAACTCCCGTAGGGTTATGAGCACAGGCATGAAGAAGAATTATTGATCCCTTAGGAATTGCTGCAATGTCCGTCAATGCTCCAGCTTCATCGAATCCACACGTGTTCTTGTCATAGTAACGATAATTCTTCACATCGACTCCAGCAAATCTGATGACCACAAGTTTAACTACAATTTCAAAAACTTCAAAATAAATAAAAAACATTAAACTATGAAAACTTACTTAAATATCGGGATATGATTTCCCCAAGTAGGCGTTGGTTGGTAAACGACTTTGTTAGGATGAAATTTGGCCTGAGAGCAGAAAAATGGAAAAGGAAAAGCCATAGCAACGGGGAAAAAGTAATTTGTGTACAATGGGAATAAAACTGTTGGATATTAAAGAAGTGAGCAAATAACGTTTCTACTTTGATATTTCCACTCATACCTCAACATAACATTTATAAGAAACATCAAAAGGAGGATCATTTTCAACTCAAAGAAAAAAAAAAGAGTTACACACTTTTATTGAGGTACATCTGAACGATAATTATGCAGAAATATTACAAGTTCCTAATAATAGCGACAGAATTTCTATTCGATTCAATGGTTCCAAAACGATAATTTCAATCGTTGACGTCATGGATCCAGGATAATCCAACATTAGAAGTAAAAGCAGCTTCATTTGTTTTCACTAGCGTTTTGAAATGAACTTATAAGGAATTGAGGAAGCAAAACTAAGTAGTACATTTTTTTGTGATCATAAAATAAAAACACTTGGTTACAATAACTCACAAAAAATTCAGATCCAATCCTAAGTGCTCCAGTTCCAGAAATGCTTTGCATTGTTGTGATTCGACCTGACTTTATCACTTCAGAATTCTCACCCAGTGCCAGCTTTGCAGCAAGTTTTGTAAAATCCGGAAGCCCTCAACATGGAAAAAGCTAACAGAAGAGTATTCCATTCAAAAAGCATGACGTTAAATTAAAGAAATGAGTTACAAAAGTTCACTTTAGTTCATTCTGATGTCAATAACAGAAACTGGAGAATCAGTTTAAAAAACCTTAACATGAGGTTGATTGTTTTTCGAGAAACAAAATCCTGAGATGCACAGGGCAGTTTAACACTACTGGAGTCCACTAGATTTAATGTTACATGTTTCTTCCATTCCTTTGATAGTTTGATACGAACAAATTGTAAAGTTTTACATCAACCTTATGACTTACATTGATCATCTACTGGATAAAAGCTAAATCCATTAATCTAAAAAATCTGAATGAGTAACAAATATGAGGCAACATTTTAACGACGTCATAAATACATTAAAAACTCTTTGACTCATTCACATCAGTTATCAGTAATTTAATATTGGCAAAATTTGAACCAACGCAGAAAACGATGACAGATAAAAGCACTGATTATAATCACCAGCAATTCCTGCATATTCCTTATTGAGTCTCTCTGCTATAAGAAGCTCCTCTGCTTTTCGAACACTGGGCAGTACAAATGGTTTCCCCTGCAATAAGGACGGATTATTGTAATACTATTTAGAGCTTTTGACTCTTGACAGTTTTCCTTCATTGTCCTCTATTAAGTACGATTAGTTATACGAAAATTGCACGCGATGGTGATTTTGCTAAAATTATGCAAAATCTACTCACTTGATCATCACGATAGGCGCCAACGCCAAGATTCATTTTTTTCGGATTCGTATCGCGATTGAATGCTTCAGTAACACCGAGGATCGCGTCCGGAGGACCCATCTCTATATGACTCCACCAACTCCTTAACAACATAAAATAATTCAACGGTAATCAAAATAGATAATCAGACAATCCGTTATAATCTACAAATGATCATAATGTGATTTTCACAGCTGTTCAGCTGTTTTCCATCAACAATAACAGATTATAATGGTGTTATAGATGTCGCACGTTGCTGAGTCAACCACAAAACTCGAAACCTCAGCAAGATTTGAACTCGAATCTCTCAGATTTCCCGTCCGCTGTGTTAATTTAGTGATTTTTTCGTATAACGATTCTGATACACCTCGTCCATACTGCCATCCTATTTCAAAAAATACCTTCTGTATTGCTATGTTTTCATAATTATGCGGCTATCCTCATTATGCCTCAACATTCTCCAGTGATTATAAAGACATTTTTCTATTAATTATCTGGATGTGATTTAAAAATTCGTAAAGCACTTGATGGTATTGATAGTTTACTGGCACACGTAACGTGATTTGATCAACTGATGGCCTCACGATATTACTATGAGTTCGATAAGAGGTTGACTCACTTGTTTCGTATAGAGGATCGCAATATCGTTTTAGCTGCTTGCATTCTTATACCTCTGCAAATAAATAATATGAAATATTCACTTTAAAGAAACAAAAACCTATTAAACAGACAAGAAATCGACAACTCAAATTCAGATAAGGTAACAGTTTAGAGCGAGGGTAAATTTCGTCCCTCAAAACATCTTCTCCAATTGTTTTTCTTATTTAGTGTTACATTAATTTGCAACTGACTGTTATGTTACCAGTTGACAAAATATTTTCTAAATAAAAATAGATTATTGTAAAATAATTCAATACTGCTTTTCTACGCTAACATATTTGACCTCTCCTATGCTTACAAAAAAAATTGATCGAAAAAAAAACTCGAAATGCTAAACACAATACTATTTCTGCCAATAGTGAAAACTAATTTTTATTTCTCTATTATTCGACAAGTAGGGAATAAGTTCTAAAAACGAGGACAATATGAAACTCGTGCATTTTCCTCATATGAAGAAAATAAAATCGATCAATAGGAATGCTATGTAGTGTGTCAGCTGATGATGAATAATCGAATTAAATACACACCAAAATAATTATTTATTTTATGAAAATTTTGTAATAAACTGGGTAAAACACTTAATAATAAAAAAAAACCACTTGATGTCTTACTTAAATATGAACCACGTGTACTACGGAAAATCCTCAACAATTGAGAGGAGGATAACTCATTGAACTAATCAATAAATAGATAGATAGTAATCAATCAATAAAAGTAGAATCAGATTTTGAAATCTCAATGCTTCGAGCCAAAAGACAAATCATAAAATATCAGTGGGTTATCATTAGAAGAACACTTCTGAGAATTGCATTGCAAAAGCGATAGATTTCGTCATGTCCACAAATTTAACAGAACTCATCCTCATTGAGGATAAGTACAAATGGATGCTCTTGATTATCACTATCATCTATTTGGCAGTCAATTAAGAAATCGTTATGCCGGAAAACTTCAAAGATTAATTAATAACATGTAAATGTTCCATTTTCAAAAGAAAAAACATTTACGATTTTTCCGTACTGAAAGTTGATTGACCGTGTTCTTTAACGAGTTACTAAAACGACAAAGTTGAGGTTGCTGCATTAGCACTCAGAGAAAAGAAATCAATAAAATCAATAAGTAGACTTCAACGCAAACATTTCTTTATGAAAGCACAAGAAAAAAATCAAATGGAGAAATTCAGTGCAACCAACATATGTGAAACATCAGTGCTATCGGAAAACGAAAAAATTTCAGTATGTAATCGACTTTGTGAGGCAGATTAATAGAAGCAATAACAATGAAAATTTCCCTCATCCTTAGGAACTCACATCATAACAAGTGTTGAAGCTTTTCCATCTTTATAAAGCAGAATGAATATTAAGCCAAAGTATTCGGAATTCACTTAATCATCGAAGCTTGGTGAATATAAATTAATAAAAATCTTGAAAATAAGAGACTGCTATCTACAGAGTGAAACTGACAGAATGATATGATGATATCTGACAAACAAACGGAGACATCATTGAGTACCTCTGACGCATGACACTCCTCATCAATTGCTGAGGAACTCATCGTATTGTCTCAAATCGAGCAAAGTTCAAATTATTGTAAATAAGTGTTTTGCTCTTCTATTTATTTTATTTTTATTTGTAGATATGTTCTGCAACCGATGTCAATAACATCTGTATGTACATTCGATTATCAGAATTTTTCCTCAAACTCAATCCTCTTGACTCTATATCAATTGATCGATCCTTCATGTACATAGCAAACTACAGTACACTACATCAACCTGTCTCTTTCTAAGTATTTGTTTTTATTTTTGTTGAAAACAAGGAAAATAAAACACGGTCTGATGGTGAAAATGAACACCCGAAAAAAGTGAGGAAAATTGAGGTTAATGAGATGAGGCATGA
Organism: Dictyocaulus viviparus; assembly: GCA_000816705.1. NCBI lineage: Eukaryota > Metazoa > Nematoda > Chromadorea > Rhabditida > Metastrongylidae > Dictyocaulus > Dictyocaulus viviparus. Next base: position 80,446 of record KN716157.1, on the reverse strand, counting down.
GTTTAATTAGCTTATAGAATGAAGTTGTTCAAAATATTAGTGATAACAACTAGAAATGCTTCAATGGCTGCGATAATCCGTGAGGCAAAATAACAGCCATAGCGCCCAAAATCAATACTGCATAACAGCCGATTGATGGATCACTTGTTGAACTTATCCGCGGTGTTCAGCGGATGAACATCGTCTCTATGAATACACAATTCATCAAAGATGTTATAAGAGGTGCTGAGTCAATTGAGTTTTCTATGAAGACACGTCACACATTCGTTTTCCTCATGATGTAAGCGGATAATCTAAACAACGACATGAGACCAGTTTTTCTTTTACCAAGTCAGTGCTGTTCATCCTCCCAGATTATTTTGGTGAATGTTTACCAACCACTCACGAACAAAAAGCGTGTTTGCCTGAGGTCTAATTCAAAAATCAGTAATAATTGCGATAATAGTAAGCGCAGCATTGATTTTTACTTTCAAGATATGTCAATCAATAAATTACCACACCATTCATATTCTGATGTCTCTGATTACTAGTTGAGGATGATTTGAACCAGCCTCATCACATTTCCATGTAACCACATAAAGCTTGGTATCATTTTCTAACTTAACACATGCACACACACACACCCACACCCACACCCACACACATAATCAAGTAGGTTTTTCTTTGTTTGTTGAATGAATTTAGATATTGTGAGGGAATTTTGAGTTTGCTTATTTGATTTAATGGTCAACAAGCAGAAATCAATATTCGAGGGAAAAAGAAGATTGAAGTGATTGAAATATATGAAATGCTCGATATATCGATAATTTACATTACACTTTTGAACCTTATAGAAATTTCAAAGAGGTCACAGTTGTTCAGAGTTTGTTTTATCTAATCGATATTATTAATATTATTGATCTATTATTGACAATACTGATCTAAGTCACATCAATCATAATTTGAATTTTTGAAAAATCTAAGCCAGAAATCACATCAGCAGTAAGGAATTTCATCCAGAAATATTTCATGGAATGAATCGATTTGAAATAAAGATTATCGCATCAAATGGAGTAGAATTTTTCAGCCATGTAGCAGAAATGTTCTTTGCCCGAACAAAAAAAAGTGGGATGATTTTGTAGCAGTACGAGAAAAACAGCACTAGGCAGGAATTAGAAACATCATAAAAAGAATGTCCTGCTTTTGCATAAACATCAAGTAACTCGTCATCGAATATATTGAGTCTCTGCTAGTCAAAATACTACTACCATTGTCATTTCACGACGAGTTCTTGACGATTACGTGGGCCGGACACATGATACTTATGAATGATAACTGATAAATCCGAACTGTGAATGATTAGATTCCATTAGACATCAAAAGCACTGCAGAGAAACCACCAGCCCGATGTTCAGACCTCTACACAAATCCTAGGAAGGGATTATGGTGCTCAACGAATATCTAGGGCAAGAACAACTCATAAGGGAACCCTCTCGCTCGATAGTAGAAATGGAAGTTTTACTGGCGTCCGTTCGCCTCTGTCGATGATTATGGGGAATCCAGGTGATATGTGATGTCAAAAAATATATCATGGGCTTTGCAGAAATTTGATTTAAACACAGTTCTTTAGTTTCATGATAATTCACAAGGTTCAAGTTGTAACTCCACCATGTATTGAGAGTCTAGAGATTACGATAACTCCAAAGCTTACATCTTTGTTTTTTTTCTTTTAAATTCAACTTCTACTTACATTATACTCTTCTAAGCCACATCGGACGCTCAATAGATAGAATAAAAAAACTATTTGAAACTTCATTGTAATTCTACATAATATTCCTATCAATGATAAATTGATCGCTCACGTTTTAAGCTGATATCATAGCAAAAGGATAAGAAGATCGTTTCACTTCAGAATGATTGAGTCCGATTGGTTGATGAGTAACGAATGACTTAATGACAAAATCTTAGATTTCAAGGCATATTTTAATTGTATTTCATGAAAAAATCGATTTTTCAAGACTTAGTGGAGGTCAAATTACGGTATGATGCATTTTTATATAAATCCTTAAAGGTCTTAGTTATTTTTTATGAATTATGATAGGTTATAATGTTTTCATTCTGATACAAATCTATTGCACTTTGGAGGCGTTCGTTCTACGACCGACGTGATGTACAACCGATCGATCCTATTGACTCCATATAATGAATACAAATAGAGGGTGATAAATTCGAACTTCCGAAAACGATGTAAGCTGTATAAATTTTTGTTTTGGATCAAAAAATAGTACTCAGAACTCAAAATTAAGGTGACTCACGTTAAATTTCGATAGAAAATTTTAAATTAGACTCATGAACATTATTAATTTATTATAGACATAACGGAAACGAAAAGGAATCAAAGCTTTTATGAAGGAGGGAAAGGTTCAAATACAAAGCATATGATTATTTTAGAAGTAAAAAGTGTTATTGGATAACCTAGGAAGTCGCCCTCATCACTGAACTCGTGAACTCAATTCAATAAATGAAATAATGGAAATCAACACACTTCTCAATTTGAAACTATTCAAAAAAAGAAGTAAAAAACACAATTTAAAATAAATTTTTGAACAACGAATGCTTAAGAAAAATAATATGGTCACATTATTTAATAAGAAAAATGCAAGTGATTCTAGTTGCTTTATTGATTGAGTGATTGAGATCAAAACTCGGTTAAGGACGATTTATAAAGAATACAATGAGGAGGTAAGGATATTTGATCTGATCACTAGGAAAAATATCTATTATTCAGTTAATTCTGTAAGTATTTTATGTACGAGAGAAAATGAGTACAAACTGAGTTAAATCGATAACAAATAGTTTTTTAGAGAATCTGTTTGCCGTACGAGAACACAACCACGTCACCATTAAGTTTTTCATTAATTTATTTTTCATTCTCAACACAAATAATGGCTTAAGCTTAGGCTTAAGTTAAGGCTGACAATAAAAATTATTACTACAAAAAAAATCAATAGCTATGTTAGAAGCAACAGTGTTTGTTACATAAGTAAAATTATCAAAACTGCAAAAAACTTTATTGACAGGCTGTTCTTATTTAACATTTCTGGATCACCCAAAAAACACAATAACAATCAATAGAATTCTTACAGAGCAACTACCGCCAAAGAACAGTCGTGACCATACGTTATGAAACGTTAATGGAACTCAGATGTAGAACTCTCGTGAATAGAACTCAGATGCAAAACTCCTAAACGAACTCAATTCCATGCGAATTATTTCTTTATCACAAACGTGACGATATTATATCACTAGATAAATCATTCAATGATTGACCACATTGCTTGAAACTCATTTAAAATAATGTAAATTCTACTAGAACTATAAGCTTGCTAGTTTGAATGAAACGATGTCTCCATTGTACGCTTTATTGAGAAGTGGTGTAAAATAACGTGCTGTATGGTAGAATCGCGCGCAAAATATAATTATTTAAATATTGAATATTGCCGTATTTTATTATTTAATGCAGTATTAATATATATACAGTGGGAGGCACATATCAGGATTAATAAGGTTTTATTCTATAGTATTCTTGACATTTATACTCTTTCCAACTCATGATGGATGACGGTGATGAGATAAATGAATTTTTCGACAATGAATCCTATGAAGATGAGCCCATGGTTGAAAAAGGTAATATTTGTTTAAGTAAAATATTTGCCTTATTTCAGAGTTATTGCAACTCGTTTTCTTCTGAGAATTTCAGATAATGAGTTGAACGATCTAATTGAAAAGGAGAATAAGAATGTTAAAAAGACTGTGAAGTGTCGGTGAATAAGTAATCAAATTTTTAGTCGCAGAATATTTACACTACAAAGCTGTCTTTCTACTTTAGACCTCAACCCAAGTTAAATGAGGCTACTCTCATGGGACCGAAAGGGATTCAAGCTCTTCGGGACTCATTTAAGTCTTTCAAACCTGATTTAACAAAAGATCCGGTACATGTGTTCTTATCAGTTGCTATGTGTAATTGCTTCCCTCATCCATCAATCTGATTTCGGTATGATAATCTTGATGTGATGCTTGAAAAATACGAGTACTGGGCCCATTGTATGTTCCCAAAGCTGAAATTCGAAGATGTTGTTAGCAGATGTGAGCATTTAGGTGAGAAACGAGCAATTAAAGTGAGTTACAGTAACAACTGTATCAAAAGATTATTTCAAAGTATTTTTCAGAGATCTGATATTTAGTTTCGCACGCATTCCAGGTGTATATGACGAAGTCTCGTCTCGATATGCCTCTTACGGATGAAGATTTTGCTAAACCACGACGTTCGAACAGGGATGAGGTGATATACAGTTCTTTTTTCCTAATCCTAACAAACCAGATGTTTCCATCCGAATTTGTTCTACAAAATGGATAGGAGACAAAGCTTTCATAGCCAAGTTTTTGTAATGATGCAAAATATTGGATATATATATATATTCATAGATGTTATTCATGGTTTATAAGAATTAACCAGAGAAGTATAGATTTGTCAAAGCATTCATCTTGTTTAGATCATTGAGACAGAGAACAATGAAGACAATTTTGCTCCGACAAATCGCCAATCTGGAAGTGATGACGACGAAAACTTTTATAACAAAATTCGATTTCCGACTTCCTACGGTATCATTTTGACCATATTTGAACTCTTATCTTATTGTACCTTGAAATATCTTGTGAGTCCAACTTTTAGTTTAATAACAATTTAGGGAAAAATAAAGAGGGCAGTATTTCAAACAAGTCTGTTCTACCTCTGACCAATTTTTCACATGTCAACTGTTCACCTGAAATGGAGAATGATATAATAGAGTCAGCATTAGAGGCTAGAGCAGTTGCAATGCAAAAGGAGTTCAGTCGACGTGAAGAAGAAGAACTAGCAATGGCTGATGAAATCATGGCAGATTTTGACATTTAATAGTGTTTAGGTAACTTATTCTCGCTACTTGTGTTGTATGTGGTGATATATTGCAACGTTAGCAGGGATTTAAAATCAGCGTTTCTTAGTGAATCCTAAAAGAATTTGCCTATTATGCATCAGTTTCTTTTTCTTTCGATTATCTATTATAATTGAATAATCCTTAAGGCTCATAACTACATATGTACAGGACTTTTTTTTCCATTGTTTTATATTCTTCTTGGTAATTAGTCGTTCACAGTGTGCATCTTCTGGTATATCCTACAGTCTGGATGCTGTGGCTATTTTTCGATTGAATTAGTTTATTACGTTTATCTTTTCCATTCATCCAGTCTAAAACTGGAAATAGATTACTGAATGGCGTAGTAATGAGTAGGTGGAATAAAGCAGGTTGTATTTATGTTCTAAACGATCGTGTAACTTTGATTGATGAAAGCACGACATGACATGACATGCATGACTTATTTTACAGAGGTTCAACCTGATATATACTACAAAGGTAAAGAAGTGCTAACAGAATGCGAGAATTCTGTTATGTCAACAACTTGAAGCTATTGTAATGTATCTCAATATGTCTTATGTTCAATATTCTCTACTTCATGAAGAATATCCTCTATCTATTGTTAGATCGTGAGTCCATGAGTTGTATACTGTTCGCCTTTTTGTTTATATCGTAGTTTTTGTATAAATATGACCCACCGTATCAGTTTATAGGCACTATAGCAAATTGAAGAATGTAATATTTACACCATTACATGGAAATGTTTAGTTTCATCTGCTTAATGTTTGAAGGTATAAAAGCAGTGAAAGCAACTGTACTAAAGCTTATTCGTATTTCTTCCTCCCCCATATCTATTTGGATGTCGTGTCAAATTTTCTATGTCGTTATGTTTGTTGTAATTTTGTTGTAGTATGATGTCAACATAAAGAAGTGCTCAACTTTGAGGTATAAACCACATCAAATAGTGGTCCTTATGACACAGAAAGGAAGGTACACAAACTTATAGCCTCTTGCGGGTTTCGTACCCATACCAACAGATAAACGATCTGGTTTGCTACGGATTGCACTATGGATACGCACCGAACCAGACATCCATGGATACGGGTTTGAGTCCAGGCTGAGGTTTCAAGTTTTGTGATTCAGTCGGCTTCATTGAATTTATAAAAATGAGACCACTATAACTGATCATAGATAGTAAAATATCTTAAAAAATTAATGACAATTGCTATATTTCCACGTCAATCGAGACAGCGGTGTTCTTAGTAGAGAATTTAGCGCTAAAAGAATTTGCATCTAATCTGTATAGGATGAAAGTGCTTCCCTATTGTTATGCTGATTCTTACAAACTCAAGTCCTTCCTTTCGCATAGTACTATCATGGTGACTGATGTTCGATTTCAAAAGTTTACAAACACTTATGGACAAAACATTCAAAATGTAATGACGCTTATCTTCTTTGTTCTAATATAGGCTAGAACAAATTGTTTTCTGATTTCTATTGAAACATTATTAAATTATATGGAGGATAAGCGTCATTCAATGTATGAGTGGTTAAGTTGTAATGAATCTTGTTGGAACTATGTCCTGACAAATGTCCACACAATCTTTTTGGGAGGACCACAACAAAATGATCCAACAACAACAATCCAAATCCAATCCTACTTGTTCATCCAGAAAATAATATATGAGGCAACTTTGGAATGGAGAACTCTAAGCAGTTGACCATGCATTGCTTGACGATGATGTTTAGATTTCTGCTTTTAAGCAACATGTCCATGAACAAATAATTCAAAATTGAAATAATGAGACAGAAAAGCTTGTCATGCGAAAGACGGACCAACTAATCCACATTGAGTGGTGTTTGATTTCAGAGGAAATGAACTTCAACGTGAAAGTCAATCTCACGACTGATCACCAAGTGTTACGATTCCTTCAGCGATTTGATTGTAAAATCTTATAATTTTTATGAGTTAATGTCCAAGTAGTTTTTTTTTTCGAAATTTAAATAAGATTAAATGAGCAATGTGTGAGATTTATTAAGTAAACGAATTATTTAGCTCTACGGACTCCTGCTATCCTTATCCATCCTATCATTCTATTCCGAGTTTATCACCTTAATCTGGTGTACTAAAAATTATCTTACATGCTTCTTTGAAGGATTCATGTTTACATAAAATTACTTTATCAACAACCCATATGTTAGTAGGCTAATTTCTATCAATGTTATGTATGGTGTGTAAGTTTCAGTTGTTATATTGCAAGCATAATGACAGTTGCGATACCAGCAGGTCCATCACCATCCACTGAACAGCTTTTGCCTCAGTGAGTTTCTCTAACGAATCATGTATGACAACCATAAACGTAGAGTAAGTGCTTTTTTGATTAAGTAGCATATAGTTGAATATAGAGCAAGAGTCTAAGTCTATGTGCATTCTTATATAATAGGAGGATCACTAGTGTTAAGTTATACATGTCTAATTGATGCTATCTTAAAATTCAAGTAGTGCACTTTTTCTTAGGTTACGTGAGATGCTTTACGCTCCACTGAACGAAGCCCCAATCGCCATCACAGGACATTCAGTCGTCTATCGAACTTTTTCGCAAATGTAAACTTCTTTCTAAAAATGAGTCTTGAATATTTCGTTGAGTTTCAAACAATACGATCTGCTTTACAGTTACCGAGGTGTCGTCGCAGTGAAAATTATTAACAAAAAGGCACTTCCACCTGCGATAGCAGATAAGTTTTTACCAAGAGAACTTGACATAACAATCAAAGTAAGTGATCGTATTAGACTCAATAGGTTGTCAGAGAACATTTTAAATGCCTCATTCAGGTAAGACATCCACATCTTTCACGCTGCCTATCTGTTATCACACCGAATCCAACAAAAGTTGTAGTCGTATCGGAATTCTATGAGAGAGGAACACTTTTACAGCTAATTATTAGAGAAAAACGGATAAAAGGTACACTTTTTTCCCCAGTCACTGTTAAAAATTTCTTTGCATTACTTTTCTTTGAGTAATTTGCATATGCCATTGAAATTGACACCTGAAAATATCCTATTTCCATTAGAAATGCTCAGTCTTTTCAATTAAGTCGGTATGGAAGAAACCGTTAAGTTACATAGTCACTAGAATATCCATAGATTTCAGCAGAAACACTCATTTCCCCGGAGTCAAATATCACAAACACGGCCACGACGTACTGTTGTGAATACATGATTTGCATATCCATCTCCAATTCAATCAATTTTGATGTCTATGTACTTATAAAGATGAAGAACCAAAAGGAACTCATGTGACATGTTTGCAGATTACGAAGAGGGATACAAGACCGGCATAAAGCTACTCGATGTAACTCTTCTTATTTATAAAGAAAAGGTCCTCATATGAAATGCTCATAGTGGGCTTTGTCGTTCACTCTTCAGATACGAATCAATTCGATTTGTAGCAAATATCATCATTTTGTTCGGGCCAAACTTAGTCGTCAATGCCAACTTGGAAGCAACAAAAAGAATACCAGTATCATCCGTTTACAGCTACCAGCTGGTACGGGTGGTAAAACGAATCAGACGCATTTCATTAGGGAAAATGATTACAACGAAAAAACGAGACTTTCAACGATTTGACAAGGTGACAAAATTTTGCTAAAGGCGTTCAGTACCACATCATACATAACAAAGTAGTTCGATTGGGACAACAAGAGCGTTTGCCTCAAAGGAAAATTCCTATCAAAACTTGTTACAGAATGAATCGTTAATTCTCAGATTTTGTAATACGGATAGTTGACATCAAACCAATATCAGTGAAGTAGGAAAATGAAACCTTCGAATAACTAAGAAGAAAAATGAGTTACAGAAGTTATATGACAAACAAAAGATCTAAATTTACAGCTATCTAAATGGATAAGCTAAGATCTAAGCGTTTCTAGAACATTCAATGGACATGAAGAGCAATATGAACGATGCCTAATATAGAAGAGGAAAAGCACTCCAAGTTATAATATGACTACTTTATGAATTCAGTGATAACAGATACAGAAGGCTAAGGTTTACGTACTCCGCTCTTTACTTTCGCAGTTTTCCGATGCCTGTAGCCCAGTGATGGTTTGACACTTCATACATGATATTTTTGAGAGATTGTTTACGAATTTCTTAAGAGGTATCCTTATCGATGAAATCAGCAAACAGCACATTAGGTTTGTCTTTGCGGCTCAGAACTTTGGAACATATCTTACCTTTTTACTTAAAAAATAACAAATCATAATAAAATCATAGGTAGAGCGGTAATATTATGAGAAAAGTTTAGTGCAGGTGAAAAAAGTAAAGTATGCAGCCTAACAGAATGCGGACGTCATTAGAGGAGACCACTTGTAAGAAGAGTGGGTGTATTGATGGCTGATAACACACAACTTTATTCAGAATTAAAGACGAATAATAAATAACGATGCTACCGGTGACATAATATGCAGAGTGATGTATGTATGAAGACGTACACCATAACATTTTCAAACATTGTTTCCTTTTGAATTATTAGCTTGAACACTGCCCATGGTGCTAAGTTAAACCCTACGAAAGTATCTTAAGAAGTAAGAAGAAACAATTCGAGTGAATGAAAACAATAAGTCGGATTACTTTTAGGAACTTCCTGACTTCATCGCAACTATTTTTGAATACATTGACCGTGTTATTGGTAATGAGACACGTTACAAGTAATCATGGTTATCGTTATGTGAAATTTGTATTTTGGTTGCTATGAGAAGCACGTGGTGAAGAGGCAGAGGTGCTACAGTTATAAACAGAACACATCAGGTTCTCGTCCGTCTACAAGCCTATCAAGTCCATCGTCCCTCTGGTGGCGATAAGTTGGTACTAGAGAAATTTATGTTAGACAGACAGTACTGAATTGGTGAAGAACGGTCAACTGAAGTAACTGTATAGACCAGGTTCGCATTCACCCACTTCCACGATATCATGTTGAACACGAATGCGTCCACCCTGCAACAGGGATTGATCAACGGCAAAGCTTACCTTATCTCATCTGAATGCTATCATGTGTTTTTCACTGCTATTCATAATTAGCCTCTTTCCTTTTCAAAAAAAAAACTTTTTTTAAGAAGCACCTCAAGGAGTACGTATGTTTCGACAACTCATGGAAGCTGTACATTATTTGCATGAAAGAAATATTGTCCATCGGTAATAATTATTGACATACATTCAGATTAACAACAGTTATTTTTTCTGTTCGTTTAGAGATATAAAACTGGAGAACATTTTACTTGACGGAAACGGTGACGCCAAGTTAGCCGATTTTGGTTTCGCAAGGTTTATCGATAGAAGAGAAAGGTAATAAATGCAAATCACTAGACAGACTATTTGTTTCACTTTATAAGAGTCCCATCATTGGGGTATTCTCTTGTACATTGAAATCCTCACTATGTGCCTTAAAACTTAGTGCACAAATATCGGAAGTTAGTTCTGACCTAAATTCAATCTTGACAATAAATTATAACGCTACTTAGTTTTTCCTTATGTTAATTTGGTGACGTTGCTTTCAATACGACACATATTAGCAAAGATATCATTCATAATTAAAAATATGACAAGTAAATTTTGCTATACAGAATCTCCTAAAGCAGTTCCTATGAAGATAGGAAAAAACATTAGAAGCTCAGAAAGTAGAAAAAACCACTAGAAACTCAGAAAGCACTGCTATCGTTGGTGCCCTCAAGCAAATATTGTACATAGCACGACATGAATGATACAACAATGGTCACGCGTATAACTCGGTTGCCTTATTTAACTCAATTACAATGTTTTTTATTAAAAATACAAACGAATATTAATACGGCAATAAGGCACTGATAAATTCTAACACATAAATCGAGTATGAGAAAACTTGTCCATTTTCAACCTGTAATATTTTTCTGCGATCATTATTTTTAATGAGTTGTTATTATAAAGAATCCGAACCGATCGATTAGAATAATTCTTCTGATGAAAACTAGCGCAACGTCAAATAGTACTCAGAAAAATCATATGAAATTTATCAATGACTCGATGAATGAGAAAGAGCACAGAGATTCTTTGCCTGTAGTACAATGAAACTTCGCAATTCAAATGGTTGATATTGAAATCTCATACACATCAGGTCGCGTTCATTTTGTGGTACTAGACCTTATTCTGCGCCTCAAATTACTGTATACAAACCATACGATTCATATGCAGCGGATTGGTATGCTCTTGGTATCGTTTTATACACAATGCTTGTCGGAAAATGGCCAAAGGTGAGCTTTAAAAAACGTTGGAAAACCAAACCGAAGCAACTCAAGAGTATGTAGCACTTCTTTCAGTCTAGGACTCAAAATTATCATTGCTTCATCAATTCCTAAAGCTTCCAATGAATGAAGAAATATGGAAAGTGATTTCAGGACAATCGACCGAATCTACCACGTTCAAGTACAATTACGTTTCCTGACTCCACACCATCACCACCATGTCGACGACTTATTGCTTCATTACTCGATCCGGTATGTTAGTTTAAAATACTGTCGCTGCCTAATTATTAAGTGAATTTAATAGTTCTGCTATTTGTTGAAACATTGGGTCACCTGGATTCTCTTAGGTCATCGGCGATGTTAACCTGATGCCAGTATAGCTTCCATTTATCTGTTTCACCCATGAGAGTAGTCCAATGTATCATTTTTGCTCTATTATTCACTGAGGTCTATTGAATTTCCCTACAACTTTCATAAAGCAATCTAAATAGTGGTCTTCTCGTATTCGTAATTTGTTTTTATTTAATTGCATTTTTGCAATGATAGTACAATGTCCACAGTTG